>ML220177.1:0-38310 GCA_004786065.1 Ascodesmis nigricans | reverse complement strand
AAAAAAAAAAAAACACCAGTATCCCTATCCCTAAAACTCCCCGTCTCCGATTCTTTTCCACACCGTCGGTCGAGAAAGAGATATAGAGAGATAAATTACTCTCGGAGACAATTTTAATCTACCGCCGTGAGGATGAGGGTCATGACGATGACGACGGAGTTTCGCTCTGGTTTTGTGGGGTTTGCTGCTGCGATTGTTGATTGCTGGGTGTTACACCAGCTTGCAAGCAGCTCTTCTTCCATGTCTCTGCTTCCCTCCAGGCGCGCTCGCACTCGAGTTTTAACTTTTCGTTCGCCTGGCTCAGCTCTTGGATAGCTTGCTCCGTAAGCAGCTTCTCGAGCGTCCATTTCTCAATATTCGTCGTCTCGGCCTCCTTAAGCTGCATGATATACTGGACGGCGCGTTGAAGGATGGAACCCTTGTTCTTCTCGCAATTCGGGACAATCTTGGCCAGCTCGTTGATACCCTCATTGATCGTCTCACGGCGGCGGCGCTCCACTGCGTCGAGTTAGCGAAAACACCCACATGACCATCAACGGTGTATACGAACCCTCTTTGTGGTTGTCCCTACGCTGCTTGTGCCATTCTTCCGTGCCGACCTGGGGCTTCGGGGTCGGCTGCGGTCTCGCTGGGGGCGGAGGAGCTTGCTGCTGAACGGACTGGGCCTGTTGATGTTGCTGATGAACATCCTGCTGCATCTGGAACTGATTGTCTATAGGAACGTGTTCCTGCTTCGCCTGCAAATCGGCGTACGACATGTTCTGATTGAGTTGCGGGAGCAGGGAGCTCATGGCGTCGGCAGCCAGCGCCGTGTTGTCTTGCGAGCCGTTCATTGATTGCTGTTGGCCTTGGACGACATTCAGCGTTGGATATGCGTACTGGTTCGTCTGCTGCTGGTTGCTGTTGATGGGCATAAAGGCGGAATTCATTTGGGGAGATGACTGCTGGAAAGAAGTACGGCGACTCGTTTTCCCTCCGTCCGCGTTGATCCGACCGCCCTCCTTGTCCTCGGTCTCTGCGGCAGCGCGCTTTCTCTTTCCTTTCACGGTAGTTGCGGGGGCGGGAAGCGAGTCTTGTGGGGGCTGTTGGGCAATCTGGTGCTGCCCAGGCGCGTTACTGTCATGGTATTCCTGACCTTCACTCATGGTGGAAAGCAGAAGATGGCAAGGCGATTCGCAACAAGCGGGGGTGGTTGGCTATTGACCAGTGGGTCGAGGATATTCAGGGTTTCGAGGGTTGAGGGTCTTCGCGGCCAGTGGGCGTCGGAGGTGGGGGTCGCAGCTCTTGACTCTTGCAGGAGGAGCAGCAGGGGCAAGTGGCGGTGACAGGACGCGCTGTGGGCGGATCGGAGCAGCAGCAGTGGGCGTTGAGGGAGATCAGTGGTGATGATGGCGGATGTCGGACGATGGACGGCGGGTGTGCGTCGGTGGTTGTAAGTGGTCGGCAGCGGCGTGGTGGGGAGAAATGGCAGAAGCGGGTCAGAAACCTTAAACGCTCTCTGGGTGGTCGCGATGTATGAGTCAGCACGTGATTCTACAAGAGCGGTCACGAGCCCGTCCCGCCTTCGGAGTCCCAAGAGTGCCAGAGTCCAAGATGCAAGAGTCCACCTTGACCAGAGCGAGGAAGATGGAGAGAGCCAGATGGGGTCAAAGCAGAGCCGCCGTCGCCGCAATCGTCAAGGTGGACACGGGGGGAAATACAGGGCGTTGCCCAGCAAAAGAAGCACACACGCAAAATAATGCGTGCGGGGGAAGACTCACTCACTCACAAGGAATATATATATATTTCGAGGCAAGTCTCTTGATCGAGGCTGCGGGTTTGGCTGGTGGTGGTGTTTGCGCAAAGCGGATACGAGGCAGTGAAGATAATACCGTGTCCGAAGTCCCGTGGGGACGTGTGCCGGCGAGCGATGGATGATGCGACAGACGGGGGTGGGTGGGCGCGACAGTGCGCGGAGGGGCTGGGGATGCTCAGTGGCGGGGTTGGCAGGTGTTAAATCGTGAAAGCGGCGGATGAGGGATCTTGGTCTGACTTGATCTGTGGCGAACGAGACTGGGGCTGACCGGTAGCAAAAAAATAAAATAGATAAACAAACCCCCAAAGAGAGAAAGAGAGAATATTCAGCACTGAAATAAGATATGAATATTATCTCTCGAGAAAAAACGTGAGTCCAAAAATCCCCAAATTGAATATATCAACAACGAAAAAAAAGAAAATCAAAGACAGGCGACAAGAAGGCGTTTGGCTTCCCAGGCAGGTCCGTATTGTAGGCGGTATTCTCTGTGGTCAATTACTCGTCGCGCGCAGAGCCCCTTCCCCTCCTTCTTGTAAGCGGGCGAGTCGGAAGCGTCGACGAGAGTGTGCACTCGCGAAACGGTGTGGTGGAGCCCGCGAGATGGAGCAATCAAAATCAAGAGCGCGCTGACTGGGGGAGCTCGGTGTGGGTGGTGTGAGTGGTGCCGCGCCGATGGATGGTGTGTAGGCCTTGCAGGTCCCGTGGGGGATTTGCGAATGTCTGGGCTGACCCAAGAAAATAATAATAAAATAAAAAAGGAAAGAGCAGGACGCGGACAAAACTGGCGATCGAGAGAACGTCGAGTCGGTAACGGGTGGTGTCGTGACTTGGAAGGGAACTTGAAAGGAATTCAGGAGAAACACTCGCCCATAAATAAAAAGGGGGAACGCCGTTTTGGCGCTGCACAGCACCCTCCCTCTCTGCGCAACAAGGCTCCCTCTCCAACACGTGATACAGCAATGGTCGGCTAAACAGAAGCCGTGACCACGGGGGGCCGTGGTGCCGCCGCCTCTCTAGTCTGGTTGCGTGCTTACACACAAGCATCTCATTTGTGTGGACTTGATAGGCCAGATTCCTCAAGTTTTAGGATGGAAAATCATCAAGGTTGACCGCTTCGGGCCGTGTGATTACCACCACCGTCATGACTCCCAAAACGCGCAACGTGATTCTCAGACTGATGTTTCCTTGGAACAGAAATTCTCATCAGCACTAACGGTTAGCCATACCATGCCCCGATCGCCAGTTGCACGCATCTGGCCTCCATCCTGAATCAAAAGCAGTCAGATATCCGAGTGACACAATGTGCGTGTAGTCGCCCTCCCTCCCTCCCTCCATCCTCGCTTCCCCAGCAAGATGATGCTGCAAACTCGCTAAAACCATTCTTGCCACGGCGGGAATCCGACCTATCCGGTGTGTGTGTCAGGAATTTGACATATCAGCTTTGTCATACATCTCAAAGTGGTCATCTGCATATCGCAGAGTACTGTCCTGACTGTCTACAGTGATCGAAGTATCCCCAGAGATCTACTTCAGGACACACAGTATCTATAGTAGACTCCGTTATTCCACCACGCAGAATCACATCCCCCCACCCACCCACCCACCACCACCCACCACCTTCTCCACCATCCACCTGCCCCACGTGGTCCGGTATCAAGCAACCCATCCATGCCTCTCCGTTGGACCCGTTGGGCATGCGAACATGCGCAACGCCTCCATCCCATCCCATCTGAATCACACCCCACCCCCGCTGCATCCCGGCCAGATCGCAGGATTCGCGGCCGTGACCACGCCACTCGAGTTTTGTCTCATCCTGTCCGTTGAGATGAATAAAAATATTGCGATTTATTCTATGGAAGAAGCCCTGCGAAGTACTCCTCCGCCCAGCCAGGTATATGCAATAGTAACATACCCATGGGATAAATGTTAGATATACCCAACGATATATCGCGGCGCAGTAACGGTTGTAGGCACGAAAGTGCGAGGCGTAACGTTGACGAATGTTAGATGCTGGCTCAACTCAACTCTTCAGCTCCATCACTGGTAATCACTGGAACCATATTTCCTTCTCTACTTCGCTGTTTACCTGTGCCCGGAGTCTACAACCGGATGACGTAGATACGGACACGAGTACCGCCCAGCAGGCCCACTATCGACATTACAGTAGCAGTACAATTCCACAGTTCTCTACTGATTCCCTGATTCCAGCCACCGTTACTCAACTCTACTTTGCTCTGCTCTATTACCCCCCGACTCTCAAGTATCCACCGGTAGTTCAAGTTCAAACCCACCTCCCAACCCTTCGGATCATGGCTATTCCCCGAGCCCCGCGCCTCCTCCATCTCTCTCATCTCTCCCATCTCCACCCCCCATCTCCTCCCCCCCCCCAGATCATGTATCACTCCCACATCACTCCCGCACTGCAGTATCATTCTTCAGCCCGCTATACAAGTATCTTCAAATTAAACCATATATTACGACACCCTCGCTCAGAACCCCAGACGACGCGGGATGAGATGAAGGCGGGACGGAGCGAGGGCGGGAGTTGGGATAATATATTATCCGCTGGATAGGATGGAAGGATATTGATAGCTATATATTAAATCAGATGACGCGGATGATGCTGATGGTGGTGATCGTGACGAGTCGCAATGATGGATGGTGATGGAGGGTGATTTGCTGTGATTGCAAGTGTTGACGAATGGATGATCGCTCTCTACATCATGAAATATTATACTCCCGTTTTGTTTTGGACTTTCACGGGACAAGCAGTTTTCTTTAATTTTTTCAGAGACCGAAGTCACCTCAGTCTTCATTCAGAGAGCGACCCCTATCTCATTTCCCTCCAGAACCAAGCATAAAAGTACACGAAACCTAATAATCTTCTCCAATGAATCCACACAAAGTGGCGCCCACATGATCAACCATTCATTCACATAATATCTTACACATCTACACCTTCCCCTCTACCTCATCCCCCCTTCTAAATCTCATCCCAAATCCTCCCCACAACTAAACAACTCCCCCCAACTGAACATCACACCCTCCCAGCTTACTCCAAAACCTGGGTAACCAAACCAGTGGCAACAGTGCGGCCACCCTCACGAAGGTTGAAGCGCATACCCTGCTCAACAGCCATGGAATGGAGAACAGTGCACTCCATCTCAACGTTGTCACCAGGCATGACCATCTTGGACGAGGCATCCTCAGTTCCAGCGGGGAAGTCAAGGGAGACGGAGACATCGGAGGTACGCAAGAACATCTGGGGGCGGTAATTTCCATGGAAGCCGGTGTGACGGCCACCCTCCTCCTTGGTGAGGACGTACATGGAGACGAGGAACTTCTTGTGGGGCTTGAGGACACCGGGCTTGGACATGACCATACCACGCTTGATCTGTTCGCGCTTGATACCACGGATAAGGATACCGCAGTTGTCACCGGCCTGAGCAGACTCGAGCTCCTTCTTGAAGGTTTCGATACCGGTAACAACAGTCTTCAGGGGCTGCTCGGCGAAACCGACGAATTCGACTTCCTCACCGCGCTTAAGCTGGCCACGCTCGACACGACCAGTGGCGACGGTACCACGACCGGCAATGGAGAAAACATCTGCGGCGAGTCAGTTTTGGTGCAGCTCAAGAAATACCGTTTCAACATACCCTCGACGGCCATCAAGAAAGGCTTGTCAAGATCACGCTGGGGAGTAGGGATCCAGGCATCAACGGAGGCAAGAAGCTCATCAATCTTCTGAGAGCCAATCTCAGGGCGACGGTCCTCAAGAGCACAGAGAGCAGATCCCATGATAATCGGAGTGTCATCACCCTCGAAGCCGTAGGAGCTGAGGAGATCACGCATTTCCATTTCGACGAGTTCCAACATTTCCGGGTCTTCCATAGCATCGATCTTGTTGACGAAGACGACGATACGCTTGACACCGACTTGACGGGCGAGGAGCAAGTGTTCACGGGTTTGGGGCCTATCTCATCGCGTCAATCATATCATATGCATGGCGGGGTCATGGCGGGGCTGGCATCGCAGCAACAACCGAGGACACTTACATTTGACCATCAGAAGCAGCAACGACAATAATAGCACCATCCATAGAGGCAGCACCAGTAATCATGTTCTTGATGTAATCAGCGTGTCCAGGACAGTCGACGTGAGAGTAATGACGGTTATCGGTTTCGTATTCAATGTGAGTCGTAGAGATGGTAATACCACGGGCCTTCTCCTCAGGCGCCTTATCGATGGAAGCATAGTCACGGAAGTTGGCGTAACCCTTGGAGGCCTGGTTCTTGGTGATAGCAGCAGTGAGAGTAGTCTATTCGCGTCGATGAAATCAGCATATTCCCGACGAATTGAGCTGTGGCGGGGAGTAATTGTTGCGAACCTTTCCATGATCAACGTGACCAATGGTACCTGGATAGACAGTCAACAACCGGAAGGTCAAGACTCTCAAGCCACCCAATATAGGAAGCTGCCACTCAATTGAAACATACCGATGTTGACGTGAGGCTTTGTGCGCTCAAAAGTAGCCATGGAGCGGATCTGAGCTCCAATGGCCGGCTTCGAGACGGTGCACGAAACGTAGGCATTGCATTCTTTCGCGAGGGCGGGCAAGCGGGCGATGCTGCTCCGCAGGAGCGGAGCAATGGTCGCTCTCCAGGATGCCATTGCGGTATCGAGGAGGGGCCGGAGGGTGGAGAGGTTGCAGAGGAGGTGGAGGTGGGACGTGTGGTGTTGAGATCTCGGGCGGAGAAAATTTGGCGGGGCTTGGCGGGATGTTCCGAGCCAAGACTGCTTCACGGGAAATCACTGAGCCAAGGGGTTCTTGTATTAGAAGATCTCGAGACTTGAATTCAAGCTAGCTAGCATGATGAAAGACAGGCCGAGTGCAAGAAACCAATTACCCAATGAACAAGCCCAAACCCAAGAAACATCCTGAAAACGCAGCGCAAACAAAAGCGCAAACAAAAGCAAAGCAGGAAACAAAACAAAACAAAACCCGCAATTATGTAGACAGCATCATTACACCATTACTCCTCCTCAATCTCTTTCCCATCCAACATTTTACATGACCTGAATCCTCTTGACCCCCTGGAACACATGCTTCGGCACCATAATCCTCAACACACCCGCCTCGAGCGTTGCCTGGGTCTTATCCAAATCAACCGGCGTCGGGAACGAAAAGCTCCTTTGAAACGCTCCAAAAGTCCTCTCACTCAACCAAATCTTCCTCTCCTCCTTCTGTTCCTCCTGGACCGACTTCTCGACCTGCTTCCCCTTCTCCTCATGGTGGACAACCGAGTATCCCAAATCATCCTCATCATCTGTGTCCTCAACCGTCGGATTCAAGCTCCGCCTCTTCTCCTCCACCGGCTGCTCACTCGTTGTCTTAGGAGCCGATCGCGAGATCCGCCCGCGAATCATCATGTTCCGGTCATCCGCAAACTCGATATCGATGGCGTTCTTGTCGCTCAAACCTGGGAGCTCGCCTTCGAGGTAGTAGGCCTCCGCGGTTTCGTAGACGTCAAAATTGGGGGAAAAGGCGCGGAGAGAGCGGTTTTGAGGCTTCTTGTCGGAGACGGTAGCGGTGCGCGGTTTCTTCTGAGGAGTCGGCTGGGATTCAGAGGAGGAGGACGGGCTGGATTGTTTCTGTGCCCGCGGAGGAGGAGTTTGAGGATGAGTCTGCTGTTGATGTTGCTGGGCGGCGGCGGCGGCCATCAATGCGGCCAGGAAGGGGTCGATGCGGGCGGTGTTCGGAGATGCAAAGTACGGCATTTTGAAGTAGTGTTTAGTGACTCGAAAAGGGTGGTAGTGTCGGGGATGAGAATTGAAGCCCAGTGTGGTGGTGGTGGTAGTGGTAGCGGTGTGGTGGTGGTGGTTATTGTATCAGAAGAGTGGGTTGCGTAGCAGTGATGTGATGCTTTTGATGGCTTGTGATGAAGATGGACGGGACAGCTCCGAGGGGTTCCTGGAGAAGCGTTATATACAAGTGTGAAAATGGCGGCGGCAACATGCTGGAAGACGCGCTGGGGGTTTCCAGGCCGCTCACCACACTTCCACCTGCTGCCAGTGTGTTGTGGAGGATTCGAGAAGCATCGCGTGATGCATGATGATGGTGTTCTGGAGGGTTCGGGAATGTTACTGGTGTAATCACGTCGCATGACGTCATACCCATCCAGTGTTGCAATCATGCGATGCCGCGGCGGTTTCTCATTGCGAGGGTCATTGGCGAGGTGTGGTTGGCGACGATGATCCACGAGCAGAATTCGATCCACAACTCAATAGAATCTAAGCCTTTGCGCCTAGTCACCATACTCCGGCTATTCTCCCATTTATAACCTCTCACAGATTAAGTTACCCATACCAAATTATGCTCGTACCCTCTCTCATACCGCATCACTCTCCAATCCCCCAATCCCCTCCGATGTTTACATCCCAACGGCGTCCCGGGTATGCAGTCCGGATAAACCCCGCTTCCCTCACAACACGCCCACTCCCACAGCAAGCACGGCAGCCCGTCCGTTAACTAGCAGTTGATCTACACGAGTGCATACGCCCGCGGCTAATCTTCCGCATGGTTGGCATGGTCGGGGATGGAGCGCGATGGCGTGCATATCGTAGATTGTGTCTGAACTGGTGCAGAATATGGAGCAGAATGTTGAGCAGCCTGAAATCTCTTGAATTTACTACCAACAAAGCGAGTGTACTCTATTTCCCCAACCACTCACACCGCCAACACAACACAGTACAACACATCATCTTGAAGAGAGTTCAATTACTTTCGATCCTTCCCTAGCTACTCCATTATCCCTCTCCCCTCTCCTGCCCATCCCGCGACAACACCGTTTCATTTCCACCCATAAACACAATCCAACAAACACCATGACCCCGTGCTCAGCATCCCTAGTAATTTTGATCTACAACTACCCTTTTTTTGCCTGATAACGTGCGCAAAGGAGTGAGTGATAGAGATGAAAGCAAATTACGGACGCACGATGAGGAAAATATCAAACATCAACATGAACATCAACACCAACCGCGCAACAAAAATCCAATCATAATGTCGTGAAAAAAAAAAAAAAAAAGGCAAAGTTGAATAAAACAAAAGATAATAAAAAACGGTCAGGCAGAAAGACGGCGAGCCAGGAATCAGCGAATGTAAAAAGCGAGAAAAAGCATGCAAAAAAAAAAAAGATCCCAAAAGGTAGAAAAAACATTTCACAAGATCAAAACACCCAACAACTCCGAATCAGAATCAAACGCTTGACGCCAGAAAAATCAAAGTAATCCCATAAACAGACGTGTTCAGCCGTCCAAAGCACAAACGAAGAAAGGACAAACACTGTACAAGAGAAAGCATTCCTGCTTCCGGTATCAAACGAAAGAACAAGGATCATCAAACACAGGACGACACCTATGAGGTGGCGACGAACTGCAGATCGAATTCTCCGGTGGATAGCGGTGGATCAAGTTTGGTGTCCTCAGCTACAGAGAATGAGAGTTCTGGGGCGGCCATTATCGGGGACTGAGCGATGGACGGTCTCCTAGACACTGTTGCGCCCCCCTCCGCAAGCCTCAACGCCTCGTTGCTGAGATACTGACGGATGGGCGTACAGTCGCACGTATTATGTTTCAACAATTCGCTCTTCAACTGCAGTATCTCCTCCTTGAACATACTCACACAGGCCTTAAGCTGCTTCGACATGGCCTGGGCTTCCCGGGCCTCCTGCTCGAGATCTTGCATCCAGGCCTTTTTCTTCTGTCGACATTTGCTGGCGGCAACTCGGTTTCTTTCAAGAAATCGCTTTCTCTTCGCCTCTTGAACCTCCGGCGGGTCGTTGTCAGAGACACTCTTCCGCTGCTTCCGTGCATTCGACTGGGCGGACGACGAGCGCCGTTTCTGACCAGACGCTGTGGTGCCTGCTTCTGAGCTAAGCGACATTCCGCGATGATTTGGATTCGACATTTGTGGAGACGTGATGGGCGATCCTTCGGGAGGCGTGATTTCGAGTGGAAGGACTAGTGCCGGATTGATCGGCCGCATGCGCGGTGAGATGGTGTCCTCCGGCGGTGTTACTTGTCCGTGAATTGTCCGAGAAGACTCAACCGGACCGCTGCAGATGAGGCTGTCCAGCGGAGAAATGTCACCCGGCTGATGCGAATACTTGCTGGGAGATCCTTCTGACGAATGTGGCGGTGACGGATTTCCCAAGAACATGGTAGGCTCAAGCGTCGTCTGGAGTGGGGCAATCCCGCTCGGAGGATTGCTCGCGTCTTGCCCGTCAAGGCTGAACGAAAACCCGGGCGAGTCCCGCAAATTGTTCCAAATCCCGGGACTCTGTCTGAGCGAACCGTTCAACGTAGGCGAGTTGGGCGCTGTAGGCAAACGACTGGGCGACGGCTTGATGTCTCCGGGCGGCAGCTCAAAATATGATTCAATTTCGAGAAACGCCGAATGGAAAAATCCCGATGGAGTGTCGGATTGATTTACAGTGCTGGACGATTCCGGCATGCTTTGTGTTCAGGGCGAAGATGGCAAAGCTGCCGTGTTGACGATAGGCGTCAAGTGAGAAAGGCAGGCCGGATTCCAAAGGATTCCGGAGATGATCAACCACAATCGAATAGTCAAGTCAATCAGGGTAGATATGACTGTTTGGCGAACACCGGGGCTGTTGGAAGTCAGCGCCATGGTCGTCAAAGTAGTGATGGCAGGCAAAGCAATGTAATGCGGCGGGGAGGCTCACTTGCAGCAACAAAGAGTAGAGTGGGTTGCAGAGCGAGATTCAGAGAGAGCCAGTTCTTTTTTCAAAGAAACGGGCGACCTTTTTGCACGGGGGGGACAAGCTCAAGCACAGGAAATGGGTGAGAGATCCGACGGGCACGTGGAGGAGAGCGCAAGGACAGTGGTCGCGAGATGCTTAGCGGATTGGTGGGTAAGGTGCGGCTACCGGTGATGCGAGTGTCGGTAATATTTGCTCTGAGCCGAAGCTGGCTGAAGCGTGTTGGTCGATGCGAGGGCAGCTTTCGGCTGGCGTCTGGTGGAAGAGAGGATCACGTAAGGATGGAGGTGGTGGGTGCGGAAGGCGGATAGATGAGGCAGCGGGCGGAACGATTGCTTTGTCCGGTTGAAGGAGAAGTAGCAGATTGTGGGGTGATGTCGTCAAGCAGTTGACGGAGGATGATGAGAGGAGAGGATGATGAGGAAAAGGTGGTAGAGGAGAAGATGGATGACGGGATTTGATTGAGTGGGTGATGAGTGATGCGGGGGAGAGCGGATATAGCGGGAGTTCGGATGAAGGAGCAGTGCGGAGACGGAGAGCCGAGAGGAGGAGGAGGAGGGGGTTGTGGTTGTGTTGTGTTGGTGGGAGGAAGCTGCGGAGGGTTTGTTGGAGGGTGGGCGCGGGATGGATGGAGGGGCAGTTACTGTGGACTGGGGATTGGATTGGTGAGTGGTGGTGATGCGGATGACCGAGGGGTGGTAACCAGCAGAACGCAATGATGGGGCCAACCTAGTAGTAATGATGATGATGATGATGATGATGATGATGATGATGATGATGATGATGATGATGATGCTGATGATGATGATGGAAGAGAATAGAATTGAATTGAAGGTATCGGGGGAAGGGGGGAAATGCGGGGAGTGCGAAAGGTTCCGGGCACGCAACAGCGTGTGGGCGAGCGATGAGGGTGTATTATAGCGTTACAGGTCGCTCAGGCGCTGAAGAGCGATCTGATTATTTCCCGCCGATTGCTCGTCGTTGGGAAGGCAGGCGAGCAGGGCAGGAAGTGGGCAGCCTGCCGAAGCTTCCACCGGCCTTCGGTCTCCACATGTTGGACAAGACAGGATAGGACAGGGCTGGGGACACTCTATGGCAGGGCTGGCGGTGGGAGAAGTGGGCTGTGAGAGCGGGAGCTGGCAGAACCCCCAGCAACGGGTGATGCTGATCGTTGATCTTGATCTTGATTGCTCATGCTTGCTGGACAGGTTGGCTGATTCTCCCTCTCCCTTCCTGGCTGGCGGTCGGCGTGGAACGGACGGACATAATACATGTATCTTTCTCCTCCATCCGCCGCCCCAAGCCGCCAACGGCCGTCAGTGTTCCTCCTCCTCCGTTGTTGATCGGCCGATGGTGCGGAGGTAAGTGTCCACCCTTGGCCTGAGCGCCTACCTGCCGTATTGGCGTGCAATGCAGCCATGATTCTTTTGTTCCTGGCACCCGCCTCGGCGTCCCGATATCACGGACGCAGGCTTATCTCTATGACCATCTCCAACTCCTCTCAATCCCATCAATTCCATCTCTTCAGCGCCATGTTCTTTCTGTCTTCTCTCCCACTCTCCCCGTCGTCGACGTTGGCATCTCGCTCGCAACGCTGCGGGAGTCGGCATGGAGCTATTCCCCGTTGGATGGCGGCACCGGCTGGTGGGGCAAAAGATCGCCATTTCAGAATGCCATCGCTGGACCACAGAAGCCCAATGCCCGCTGTGACGATGTGCGCTTCCCTCGGAGCTGCAAGCCAACCAATCAGCGGAGAGCAGCCTCCAGCACAAACTCTGGTGCCATCAACACCACCCACCATCAACCAGCAGCACCATCATCGACAACCTGTGCGCATTCATCGAACAGCACGTACCGTTGGAGTACCGCTTTCACAATGTACGCATGTACTGGACTGTATCTCCCGGTAACTTTTCGTGTGAGTATAAATCCCCTCTCACACCATCGCAGTGGATATCATGTCTCTATCACCCCCGTTTATCAGCCTCGTCTCTCACCAAACCTGCTCCTCGCCATAATTCTCTCTTCCAGAAAGGAAAGCAGCAAAACATGCGCAGATCGCACCGTCACTGCTCCACTCCAAGCACCATCATCATGGGCCATCGCCAGCTGTAGCATCGTCACTTTCGAGTAGCATCTTGGATCAGCATCATGGATCAGCATCATGGATCATCAACATCATGGTTCAGAGTCTCGCCAGGCTGGAGGGTGATGCTGAGAAGGCTCCAGCCACAGATGATCGACGCTGGGGAGGATCCACAGCCACCGTCGTAAGAGACTTGGAGATAGGAGGAAAAGTCTTGATGTTGTATGGCTGCTTGCTCGATCGGGCGAAAAACACTCGGAGTCGGCTTCCGCCTTACCCAGGCCCGCCCTCACAGAAACCCCAGCGATTAGATGTCCCGCTCACCGCACCCAGCATGTAGACACACTCTACCTTCTCTCCTGTGGTACCCCTCTATTCTATACCATTTGCCCACGGACGCGAGATACACTTCGAGTATCTCCCCCCAACACTTCCCTCCCTCTCTCCAACAACTCCAGTTTGTTAGACCATCCCCTGCTACAATCGACTTCCAGCCCCGATCTCGTTCGCTTCTGGAATCTCCATGCACTTTGACGCAATCGCGCCAGGTTTTTCGTGGGCTCGGGCGCGCTACAATGATGTGCACACGGGGGGATCTCGGAATGCTAGCCCGACTTTGATTGCGCATGTGTGTGGCGGGAGGGGTGGGGGACGGAGGTGCCTGATCATCCGTTTCTTCTCATCATGTTGTGTTGTTTTGTTGCTCGAATCAAAACAACTATATTAAAGTTGAGATTAGTTGCGTTGAATTGAATAACAGCGTTCGCCACCACCACGACACCGGCATACCCACAAACACATGAACTCTAACAATTTTACCCTATCCCTGATGCTAGCCCTGGACTGCATCGATAACCAAACAAACCAATTCCATGCCACGACACAGCGAGCATCGAAGCATCGAAGCATTAAATACCCATCCGGCATTACCATCAACCCAACATAGCTGCACCCACCCGCTCTCATGCCCCTTATCCTACCCCATCCCATGCCATCCCATGTTCCTGAGCCCTGATTCGTTATCCTGGGAAACACAAGTACTCAAACTATATGGTACTGTAGTTCTGACAATACCCGGACGCGTTTAGATCTTAAAGAGGCGAAGATGGGGGTGTGATGTTTCCTACTTCGGCGCATGATGAAAGAGGAGATAGACTTCGGTAAAACCACGAATGAAACAGGGAGAGGAGGGCAAGATCGGATTTGGTGGGCAGGGAGATGAGTTAAGAGGTCAAGCTGAAAGACAGCCTGCAATGATCGCAAAATTTGAAAAACCGTGTGCCATGTCAACGGGGGGAAAAACAACTCGTGATAGCTCAACAAGTACACCAAACGCAAGCCCAACCTCATACCTAAGTTCTCATTCATGCTCAAGCTCATTTATTCCTCATCCCCGTTCCATGGCGCAACCCACAGAACCAAATCTATCTACCTATCTAACTACCAAGTCCTAGTACCAGTACCTATCTAGCTACATGCCCCATTTCCCTCGCCTTCTCCCCATTCCCAGGCCATGCTCATCACTAGTCTCGAATCACACACACGATGTGTGGTTCGAGACTAGCTCCATAAATCCTCACCAAATCATAACCCAAGCGACCAAGAAACCTTTTCTTTCTATCCAACGTGATGACAAATAAATAACGAATAACGAATAAACCAACCAACCGCGCAACAGCAACAAGGAGCGAGAGATACGAGGATCGATAGTGATAATATCATAATCGTAAGCAAGCAAAGCAAGGTTGATACAACATCATAGCATAGAGCGGAAAAGAACTCCAGATGGAGGGGGAATAAGATCAAACCATAAATCACAACTCGACAGTAAAAAAAATCGAAGAAAATAAAACAACAGCAAACAGCAACATAAAAGCGCTAACCCAGCCAAATAACGCCATAAGAAAAGAGAGAAAAAATGAGCTAAACCATGCTCAACTGATTTCCCCGGCAGCCCGTGCCGCCTCCTCTGCTTCTTTCGCCAATTCCGCGATTTCTGCTTCCAGTTCCGCTGCCTCAGCCGCTTTCTCGGCTTCAGTTCTTTTAGGCGATCGGATTGGCGACATTGGGCTGCTACCTTCTGAGTCCGTTCCCCTGTGATACATCGAGTGTTCTTCAATAAACGCAGAAAGATCAACCTGCATTCCCCCACTTCCCGATGAATGCCGGTCCGGGGGGTCGTCAAAAATATCATCGACATTGAATTGCCTGGGAGTCGAAGGCAGGAAATCGCTCCATGCGTCAGTCATACCGCCAGCATCGGTATCATCAAAGAAGCTGAATCCCGCAGGAGGACTACTAGGCATCGTGAGGTCAGTGTTGAGGAGGTCGTTATCGAAATCAAACTGCATATTGTGGAGGTCTGCAGAGGTGGGATCAAAGTTTCCGAGGACGTTGGGGTCTTCGGCGAGAAGTTTTTCGAGGAGGCCGGCGGTTGGAGAAAGTGACATCCGTTGTTGTTGCGACTTAAGCAGACGACGTTCGGGGGTTGCTGGGGTACCGCGGTTGGCGACGCTTTTGACCGATCTGCATGGACTGAGGACTAATGCTACGATGGAGGATCTGGAGGCAGAACGGAGGGGTGTACGGAGTTGGTATCCTCGGCCCGCGCGGGTGGGGGTTTTGGGGCCAATGGCTGCGGGTCCGTCATTTGGCTCAGCATCTCTAGGTGGGCAGTTTTCTTTTCCAGGCCGCAGTGGGCTGGTAGAGGTTCCCTTTCTGGCGCTGGGGAATAACAGTCGTCGTGGAGATGGGGCACCGTCGATTTCCGCATCGAGATCAATAGGGCTGTCAGCGCTACCCATTACTGGGCTGGAACGCACAGCTTGACTTGCAGTAATTCCAGAGTTGTATCTTGACGGGCCTTTGACTGTGGACGAAGCTGCACTCGGGGTTGCCATCGACGTGTCTGGGACCGGGGCTCTCGGGGTCGCGTCTTCATCCTGCAGCACAATAGGCTCAGTGGCAGGCTCAGATGGTGGCTGGATTGCGGATGAAGCAGGAGGCGTAGGGACTCCAAGTGACTTCTTCCGCTTCTTGGGGTTGGTACCCTTTGTCGACGCCTGGTCCGACTTTTGCGGAACATCCCAGAGGTTTTGTGGTCGCATTGTCTTGTGGGACAAGAACCAAAGACCACAAGCATTGCAGAGAAGGACTTCCTTGCTTCTTTCTTCCTTTTCCCGTTCTTCGCATTCCTTACCGGCTTCAGTCCCCTCCCGGTCCTCCCGCTTGGGTTGTGCATCAGCTCCGCGGCATGGATCCTTAGAACTTTTGGTGTCGAGCCGCACTTTACGCCATACAGCGGTTTCAATGGCGCCGCAGTTCATGCAATAGTTGGGCATATGTCCTCTTTTAACAGCCTCTACCAACTGCGACTGAATCCTCTCTTTGACATGTTTGGCGGTTCGAGTGTTGTTTGATGGTTTCGGCTTGATGATAATCTTGTCCACACCAACTCCACGCTGAATCCCTGGGCCACTTTCACAAACAGCGTCACTTGATGGACAAATTGGATCCACAGGGACGATTTGTTTGACTGGTCTTCGTCTCGGTTTTTTGGCCGCCTTGACAGCCTGAATTGACTCGGCCGAAGGAGGCACATCCTCGGGAGGCACGCTAGAGTATTGCCTCCTCCCTGGGAGTACCAAACCACCTCTTGGTTGAGTCTGATGGGCGAGAACCGGTTCCTCGTAAAGTGATTGCATTGTTCTTGGTGGTTCCGGGGCCCTAACATCTGGCAAGGCAGGCAACACGGGGCTAGTTGGCGCAGGCGATATGACACCGTCTCCAGCTTCCGATTGAGTTGGGGGAGATGAAGCCATGGCCGGTGAGGGTTCCGATAATGGTTGAAACTGAATAGTAGATGATTCTCTTGACCGACTATGACTCATGGCAGGCTCACAATCTGAGGGTGCCTGAAAGGACTGACGGGCGTCATCAGTTAATTGTTGTGAACTGGGGGGGAACTCTGCTGGCGAAGCGGCGGCGCTACCGCATTTCTTCCTGGGCACGGATGGTTTTGTTGGTCTTCGTGGAGCGGTCCGCTGTCTTTTTCTTGCTGGTTGTGAAGACTCCTCAGAGGCCGACATATTGGTCTGCTCATTCCATTGGGGTACGGGGGCAGCGGGGGGCGGTGGTGGAGGAGGAGGTATTGAGGCCTGATAGGCAGATGGGGGTTCTATCGCCAATGGCTTTTCAGGATTTTGTGCGGCCAAAATCTGTGGGTTCTGGTTGATAAAAGTCGACCAGCTTGACGGGTCAAAATCTCCAGGCAACGACCTGGCCAGCGCTGTATATGCGTGTACTGATCGCACAAATTGCTCTTGGGTAAAGGTTTCCACCTTCTGTAGTTTGAACTTGACTTCCAGCGTCTCCTTGATGGCATCGTTGCTGAAGAATGCAAACGTGTTACAGCTGACCCGGCCCGTAACCATAATCCTCGTTGGTGAGTTTTGTGTATTCAGCATGGCCCACGACAGCATCCCACATCCGACCAGTGGAAACCCGGCTTCCGAGAAGTCATAGGCGTAGACGGAATAATCTTGACCGAGGGTTGCAACTAGTTCGGGGCTGTGGAGAACAAACACGATACAATTAAAACCACGATTGAGGAAGGTATATCAAGGGAAGTATCACGGACCTGGCGGATATGATACTCAATATACACGTTTTCAGTTCCACTGCCCCAACAAGCAGATCCGGGTCAACCTGGACAACTGGCGTGCTAACCAAATGTGGCCATCGAGCCAAACACTGGGACTGGCTGGCATCGTCGAAAGTATAGGACACCTTCACTGGAGAGAGGAGACTCGTCAGGACATGTGAAGCATGTGGGAACAAAGGAGAAAACAAACATCGCATCTGACGCGAGGTGGGACACGGTCCGCCGGTTGTGTTGCCGGTCCCCTCAGTCCCCATTGAAGCCTGGGGTTTGGGCGCGAGGGCGGCCGTGGACATGTAGATGCAGCTTTATGGGAAGGATTCCAGTTGCATCTACAGGTGGAGGGCCGTCGAGAATGTATACAAATGGTGAAGTATCGGGATCAGATTGTGAGGGTGGTGAACGGTATTTGACGCGAGAAACGAGGCGACGTGATCGAACGGCGGGGAATAAACGATTGAATACCAAGGCGAGTTGGTAATAAATACAGAGGTGGAGGAGACGGCGTAGAGCAAGGCGGAACGCGGTGTGGCACGCGTAGACGGGGTGGGAGAAGGAGGGGAAACGAGGACGGGGTGAGGAGGAGGCTGGTGGTGTAGTGTAATGCGGCTTTCAGTGACCGTGGTGTCGCGTAAAACAGCCAAGCCGAGTGAGGGGTGGTGGTGTTGGACGCGTTAATGAGTGTGGCTGGTGGCTGGTGGTGGCTGGTGGTGGCTGATTAGCAATCAGGTTGGCGACAAGGCTGTCGGTGAGGCTGAAACCATATCTCGTCCAATGCTCTCTCAACCTTCACGTTAGCACCTGAACACCACACAACCCTCCAACCTCCCGCGAAAGGACGATACCCCTCCCTTATATACCCGTATCCGAGCCGCATAATATCCGTGCTGGTGCGACCCGTCCCTTGAGCTGTATTTGTGTTCAGTTAATAGCTGACTTCGTCTCAGATCCTCATTTTCTTCCAGCCTCGCTCGTCCACACTGCTGTCATTCCTATCACACCCACCCAATGGCACACCTTGTCGATAAGTCCCGCTCCGAGCTCACGGAGTACGAAATCGCCGAGCTTGAAAAGTACGAATTCTCCGCTGGACCACTCTCCATCCTCCAGACCGCCGTGCGCACACACAATCAAGTCCTCATCTCATGCCGAAATAATCGCAAGCTTCTTGCCCGTGTCAAAGCCTTTGACCGGCATTGCAACATGGTGCTCGAGAATGTAAAGGAAATGTGGACGGAGACGCCTCGGAAGCCTGACGGATCTAAAGCTCGGCCAGTAAATAAGGATCGATTCATCTCCAAAATGTGGGTTTCCTCCTCACAGCCGGATCGCATGTATGACTCAGACAACCAATTGACTTGATCATGTGGACAGGTTTCTGCGAGGGGATTCTGTCATTCTGGTTTTGTTGAGTTGATTTTGTGTAGGTGCACAAGACAACGGCTTGCCGTGGGGCGGTCCAAAGCTGAGAGAGGGGAACCTGGACGGCGGGAGGGGAGGTGAAGGAGGAAGCATGGTGTTTGGCGTGGCTAACCGTGCCCGTCAGGTTCGCTGTCGCTCCTCGTCCGTGCGCGTTGCACTGATATCACACAAACCTTGCAGTTTGATGTCAATCATTCCGAGGTCTTAACTGTGCTTGGAGACTGATTGGCTCTCAAAAATGCATCCATGCACATTGTTAACGTGAAATCTGAGACCAGATTAAAATAGATCTACCGTCTTTCGTATAAAATTGTGGTTAGAAAGATCAGTTTTAGGTTCAATGCCATTAAATCTGACGCCCGCTTCACCATTGTGCTGGACTGTTATCATTGGATGATACTGTATGACTGGAAAGTCCCAGTTACCCGTCCAGGGCTTAGCTTATCTCCGACTCCATTTGTGGTGACCTCGACTCCGCCACAACTCCAATCTCGAACTTTCCATCTCACTTGCCTATCCCCCTAAAAGACTGCATTCCATCATCTCCACCGACCTTCTAATCCAGATTTCTATTACACGCTTCATTCATCGCCATGACTGACTCGCGCCTCGTACAACTCTATGTGTACGACTTATCGCAAGGCTAGTGTTTTATTACAACATGATCACCTACTAATACTAACTGATATCTTGATAGGATTGGCTAGACAAGTAAGAAGAACAGCTCTCAAGGCCTAGAATTGAATTTAATTGCGCTGGATAGTTCTCAATGCAAATGGTGGGCATCCAGATTGATGCTGTTTATCACACGAGTATAGTTCTCGGTGGGGCTGAGTATTATTATGGTAACATCCAATCGGACTGATGCTTCAACCTAATCACGACTGATAAACATCCAGGCCATGGGATCAATACATCTTGTCCTGGAGCCACCCACCACGGGCAGCCGATGGAGATCTTTTCTCTAGGAGACACATCCCTTCCCGACGAGATAATCATCGAGTACATCGACAGCATGCGCTCAGAATACACACCGGAATCCTATGAGTAAGGGCAACATCCAACATTCACATCATGGAGATTAACGTCAGTTGAATTATCAGCCTCTTCACTCACAACTGCAATAACTTCACAGCCGACTTGGCAATGTTTCTTTGCGGACGTTCCATCCCAGAGCACATTAAGAATCTCCCCCAAACAGTCCTGCAGACACCATTTGGCCAAATGTTACGCCCAGCTTTGGAACGCCAACTCCGCCCTATTGTCAACTCCCCGCCTCCCTCATACTCCCAACCGATCCCGGCGCCTTCGTCGGTGATGGTACAGACAGTGTCATCACTGTCCGATTTTGACAGATTGTTGAAGACTGCAGAATCTAAATGCTTGATCGCTTTTTTCACGTCGGCAACATGCCCACCCTGTAAAACGGTCTATCCGCACTTCGAACAGCTTGCCGAAGAGACTGGAGAGAAGGCTGTATTCATAAAGGTTGATATTGGCATGGCCTATTCTGTAGGAGAACGGTACTCCATCAGAGCAACCCCGACATTTATTACCTGGTCGAAAGGCCAGAGGCTAGACACCTGGGCCGGCGCATCCCCAACGGACCTGAAAACTTACGTTCAAATGATGCTGACCGCGACCTATCCTGGTACTCCTCAATCACACTCTCTTCGCCATATAATAATTCTGACAATCCCAGTACACCCTCACACGAATCTCAAACTCCCAACCCTAATGTCCACCCCCAAGCGATCCATCACCTTCGCCAAAATCCCCCCGTTCGACAAAGTCACCGCGAAACTCGGCGCAATCGCCGAAACGCCTGAAGTCTCCACACTCATCGACTTTCTCCAGAAACTTAGCACCAAAGGTCCATCAGACGCACCGATCCCAGATCTCCCAAAACTTGCCGCCTTCATCCAGCAAAGCTACAAAACTACTGACCCAACACTCCTGTTTCCCCTCATTGACATTTTCCGCGCTTCCCTCTCCGATCCACGGATTTCCGGGTGGTTTGCTGAGGAAAAAGGTACCTTCCATCACTCCCTCACCACCCCAATCCCATCATCAATTTCCTATCAAGCCCTGTTTTCTATTGCATCATTGCTAACCACCCCGCACCCAGACCACGCAACAATCCACGCCCTCCTAACCCACGCCTCCACTCACGAAACCCCCTACCCCCTCCACCTCATCAGCCTCCAATCCCTCTGCAACCTCTTCACCACCCCCCTCTTCCCCACGCACCTTCTCACACCGCCCCTCCTGTCTCTCCTCCTGCCCCTCGCCACGGCCTCCCTCCTCTCCACCACCCACCTCTCCCTCCGCGCCGCCGCCAGTAACCTGATTTTCAACATCGCCCTCCATATCCACCTTCAACGCTGCACGAAGCAAAAGGAGGTTCTCGATGACGCAAGTTTGGTTGAGTTAGGGGTGGGTGTGGTGGAGGGGATTCAGAGGGAGAAGGAGGGTAAGGAGGTTGTGAAGGCGGCGGTGGTGGCGTTGGCGTGGTTGGTATATGGTGTGGAGAGGGGATCCGAGTTGGCGGATATTTTGGGGATTGTGGAGGCGGGGGAGGTGGTGAGGGGCGCAGAGGAGAAGGGGTTGCTGGAGGGGGGGTTGGCGAAGGAGGTGGTGGGACTGTTGGGGGTGACGTTGGAGTAGGTGAGGTTGGAGGGATTGTTGTGTTGGTCGGGGGCTCGGAGGATAGGGGATGCTGGTGATGGACTGAATTGTTCAGTTAGATAGACTATCGCTTTTGGAATCGTAGCTGTTATACATACGATAGATACCCCTACTCACATCAAACCTTCAATTCAACTCACTAATCCCCAATTTCCAACCAATCATATCGAAAAACCGCCAACTCAAAAACAAGGGTCAAAGGGAGAAAGGACGTAAAACAAGACGAGCACCCAACTAACTTTAATGCGCTCACCAACGCCGGTTAAAGTGCATTTGTTTTGTCTTTTCATCAGCGTGGTTGATATCGGTGCCTGATATCGTTTCCCCCCTCCACGGAATCCCTTTCCCCCATTCTTCATCTCCCGCATCTCCTCCAACATAAAGTTGTGTTCATACTGAGTATCGGGATTAGATACTACAGCCCCTAAATTTACCTCTGCATCACCCCGAGTTGGTTATCTCCTCTCATGCTCTTCCCCAACACAGGAAGCCCTACGAGATGCAGTCATCGTCCCCCTTCACCCAGCTTCAAGAACCCAAGAAAAAGCACAACACACGACCAGAAAAACGAAGAAAAAGGTATACAAGTAAGCATACACAACCAGTCAATATGGTATTGTATATTGCTCCCTCCAGATCTGACTCCTCGCCCTCGCTCTCGCCGAGTCCTAACGCCGGTATCCGCTGACCAGACATCATCTCCTTTCCATCCAAGAATCGAAAGAATCAAAGAATCAAGGAACTGAGTATCGAGAAAGTATAGCGAATACAGAGAGTAAACAAGAAAAAAAGTGTAATCACCCAGCTGAAAAAACCTTCACGACGGCAACGACGACGAAACGTTACGAACCAGGATCACCAACCAACAAAATAAACGAAAATCCGAAAACATAAAGAAAAAAAAACAAGACCGAAAAACAACAGGAAGAAGAGGAACAAATGAACAACGACAATATGCATCACGCGATATTTTGTTCTGACCCGTACCACAGCCCCATCCCCGACTCCCGCCCCCTTCCTGACGTAAATAACTGAAAAGCAAGCCTTATGATATCCATTGCACTCATGCCATTCCCATCAACCCGCTCGCGTACGCCATCGGTTTTATTGGCGGATGCGGCACGGCATCAAACACGTTGTGGTGTAGTTTGTAATCCGGGCCGATATTGATGTATGCGCCCTTGTTGCCTGAAGTGTCGACGTAGTTGGGAGCCGAGAAGACTGTATAGCATTCCCATTAGTCTCACCCCACCCCTAGTATAAAACGAACGGAGGAAAGGGGATCATACCAGTTATACACCGTCCATCATGTTCGACCTCATATCCACCCATCCGGACTTCATGAGAGCGGATGATCGCCTCCAGTCCATTGCGCTCACAGAATTTTCTTGTGATGTCTGGGCCGAACTGTAATCCGACACCACGTTTACTCGGGCCACGGCCAGGCTCGGTCTGCGGATCTGTCCACAACATCTCCATCATCAACCCGCTCTGGCCGGGTTGTCGTTGCCTGTGTCTGTCGAGTTTCCTCACATCGTCCAGGGTGATGTTATCATCTGAAAACAATCCACCATGCAACACAAGGAACTTGTTCCCGATCAAGGTAGCGAGCGGGAGAGCTGAGAAAGATTCGGAGAAGAGCTTGAAGGTGCGTTCGTTGTATTTGGCTTTACATTCGCCCTCGAAGCCGTAGACGCGGTTCATGTCGTCGGTTTCGTGGTTGCCACGGTTGAGGAAGAAGTTGGATGGGTTAAGGAGCTTGTAGGCGTAGAGGAGGAGTGCTATTTCGGTGGACCAGGAGCCGCGGTCGACGAAGTCGCCGTTGAAGAGGTAGGCGTGGGTTGCGGAGGGGTAGCCGTTGCGGTTGAAGATTTCGAGGAGGTCGAAGAATTGGCCGTGAGTATCTCCGCAAACGGTCATGCGCTTTCCTTCTGCAATCATGACCTCCGGCATCGTCGGCTCGTTGTAGAATACCTCCTTTGCTCTGAGGACAATCTGGTAGACGTATTTCAAGGCGATCTTCTTCCCGTTCTGGAACCGGGTGATCATGTCGTCGATGAACTCCTGGGTCATGGTTTCGCCCAACTGTACACCGTCGTAATCCGAGGGCACCACTAGCACATCCGTCAGCAAAGCCTCTATATCTCCCCAAGATAAAACTCACCCATAGAATTCAAATCCAGTCCCTCCGCGGCCGATGGCGGCTCCCCCATCTCAATCGCCTTCAAGAAATCCATCCTCCTCACAATCTTCTCACACTCCTGCATCTTGAGTTTCGCATCCTTATCATTCGGCGCTATGCTCGCAAATCACATTAGCACCCAATCCACCCACTATTCCACAATCAAACCGACAAACCTTGTTTGCACACCATCCTCAAATCCTTCAATGCCTCCTTCGTCTTCATGCACGCGAGATTCGACACGGCGCGCCGATAGTACGCCTTAACGTTCATCGGATCGAGTTCAATAGCCTTTGTCGCATCACTAATGGCGAATCCGAAGGCTTCAAGCTTGATGTGGGTTTGCGCGCGGTTGGAATAGAAGACAGCTTGTGAGGGGTCAATCTCGATGGCTTTGGTGTAGAACTCTTGGGCTTTCTGTTGCAGTTTAAGGTTAGAAACACTGTCTCTGAAGAGGTTTTTGGCGAAGATGTTGGGAGATCCGGGCCACGACTTACGGGCCAGTCTTTTTGGACAAAGGCCGCATTGCCTTTGTTTTTCCATTCTATCGCTTCGGCGGACATGGTGATGGCGGGGAAGGGTGAGGGTGGGTGGATGGAATGGAGGACGACGTGGAGAGATAGAGGAGACGGATATGAGGCTCAGGAAGGAGGTGTGGTGGGAGAGAGGCCCGGAGGCGGACGTGGTGCGCGGATGCAAGGACGGACGGGGTTGAAAGAGGGACGACACAGGAGCCAGGCACGCGGGGCGGTGGGGAAAGCTTTGTGGCGAGAAAACGTGACACGGAAGTCAGCTCCGCAATGTCCATGTATGGAAACTCCAGTGCTAATTGCTACTGGAATCTTTTTGTATCACAGATCATGCCCACAGAAGCTCAGATTCACGAAATACACAAATGTCTTGACCTCTGAGACACAACCAACAGCAACAGCAAACCAAAACCTAATATCCGAACTCCATACGCCCAGCAACGATGCCAAGTGCAGATCCAACTAGTAAACAGTCCATCATACTTATCCCGAAGCCTACCCATCCAGTAAACAAATCCAACATGGCTTCATTTCATGTCGATCGATGGGAAGCAACGTCGTCCAGTCCAGCCGTATGCACCTGCATAATGTTAGAACCCTGGGAGAATCACTGTTCGCGAAAACAAACCAATGAATTCTCCAACCGGGTTAGCTTTAGGAAATAAGAAATTTCAAAGGGCACCATACCAATATCAATGTTGACGTCGTCTCTCCGTGAACAGAAAAATTTGGCGAGAATGTACTTTCCAGACCTACCACTAGGTCAATGCCAGGTATCAACATCAAAAACAGTGATATTCACAGTGGAGGGTTGAAATCAATAACAAATTTCGTTGATTTTTCATCTCTAGACGCGAAGACAGCGTCCGGTTTCAGGAGATCAACAGGAGCACTACGGTGTTCTTCCAGATTGGCCCACAAAGTGTGCGGGGGTGCAGGGCTGTGGATGTGCTGCCGGATGTTCGTCATGGTACTGGGTGCAAAGGGAAACGAAGTTGAAATGACTGGAGAAAAGAGAGATGCTCTTGAGAGGAAATTCGAAGGGCCAGATCCGTGGCCATCGTCATTATCTTCTTCACAAGACTCCACGCTGTTGTCAGTCTCTTCACCAGCGTAGCCCAGGTGTTCGTCCAAAGGAAAGGTATAGTTGGTTCGGCTCAAAAGGTCCCTGTCATCCATGGCAACAAAGATCATACCTGCACTAACTCTTTCGACAAAAGTAAGTATAGGTTTTCAGGTATAGTTGGGTAAAATAGATACTGACGGGCATGTATATCCAGATGACGGAGCTCGCACGACCAGCCTCTGGACTGAAAAACAGGCCCCTTCCGCATGTTGTAGAATCATATTGCACTTCCTGTTCATGCTACAATATACTGTTCCGGGTCAGCGGCTGCCGCCCGGAACGATATGGGTTATCACACACCGGTATTATCATCTCGCAAGGCGGATTCCGGAGCATATTCCGGAACATATCTGTCCGGGTCTCTGTTGCTCATGCCGCGACGGACTCTGAGGATCGCTTCGGGGTGGTGCCGTTGATAGGCGCCTCCATCACAGTGCTTCAAGGTCATCGGTAATTGCTCTATCTCCATTTGTGGGCCGGTCCGCCCCATTCGCCGGCGTTTTGGAGCTGGTTCCTCTAGAGATGCAGACCTGGAGATGAGAGGAGGTGGGGACAAGGGGCTTCGCCGATAAGAATCAACACGGCGAGTTTGATAACGTTCAAACGCCTGGGGCGACTCTCGTCGGGTTTGGCGCCGGTTTAATCGGTTGGCATTGCGGCGGCTGAGTGCTGAGGTTGAGGTGAATCCAGAGGTCGGGGTAGCTCTTGTTCGAAGATCTGAGATCTCAGGTTCAAAGTTCGGCGGTTGGAGGTTGCTCTGGATATCATGATCAGTATACCTGGTCTGCTGGACAATCGAGGTTGAACGGGCCAAACCATGGTGATTAACTGAACTGTCGCTGGGTGAGGGAGAAGCTGTTACTCGAGCAAAGACGCTGCTGTAAGAGCTCCCGCTGCCCACTGCACAAGTGTCTGGAATCGAAACAGTATTTAGTGTTCGGCTGTACCCGCGGTGAGATGGATGTAGCTACTGTTGTGCAGCAATAGTCCGCGGAGGCGATGAGTGCGGGGCGATGAGATCTGCGAACACGGGGAGTTGATGGTGTTGGTGGTGGTTTTTCAGCGGGATGAAGTTGAGGGGTGAGAGAGAGGTGAAACCGATGAGGTGGGGGAGGATCACACAACACTGACCGGGCGACGGCACCAATATTATGTTTAAAGTCAACTTAATAGCTCAACATTGGATGGAAATACTCGAGGGAGCATCTGATGCTACTGTTAGAATGACGGTTTGATGTAGTCCACCAACTTTGTGGTCAGGTGATTGCTTTCATGCTGACAGCGTTGGCCTGATCATCTCCGCGGTTTACTCGAAGAACGAGCCTCTCTAGAAGCTCTCAGGTGGAGATCATCATTTCATAGACCAACCTCATCACTTCCCTTATCCCACAGGGTCAACACCGTTTTCCAATAATGTCTGCACTCTGGATGAAGGACAACGCTCATCAGTGACCCTATCACGACGCATCCTCACACATCCTCATTGCCATTCCTCGAACCACGCCCACCTCATTCGCCCTGCCATCGATTCTATTTAATTCAGTATATTAAATTCTGTGAGTCAAAATGTAACATCACTGCGACTGTATCGTGAGATAACCGCGTCACCTTCTGCACATGCCTTCCTCACGGACCTTACGCGTCTCCAACACACTCCTCCTGCATTTCCGCCCATCACTCGCAATCCTCACTGCGATTCTGCCAACCTTCCTCACTGCGATTCTCCCGTCCTGTCTCCGGTAGATCTCTCTCCTTCGAACTGGTTTCTCGAACTTGTATCCCAGAATCCCCAAGATCACCTCCCGGAGCCTCGATGCATGCAGATGTTGATCTGGGTGATCGCGAGGAGGCTGACGTCGATTGATGAGGATTCGCGCACGACGCGTTTTTGGGAGGACAGGTGAGGAGTTGAGGAGAGGATTAGTTTAGGAGGAGGATTGCGGAGAGAACTGGGGTTTAGTGGGAGTTATCGTCGTTTAGATATCTGCTTGAGTATCTCATGATGGAGAGGATATCTGAGCATATCGAGATGAGAGAGCTCCAGAGATTTCCCAGCCCTACACACGCGCACAGAAGTAACCAAGCCAACGAAAATCATGACTTCAACCTCCACACGCAAAGACGTTGACGAGGCAGAATATTGCGCGGCATCTGATGACGGACGGAGGTGTTCCTGCAGCTCCAGCAGTGACAGCGTGGTACAGTTAGAACAATTCCGTGACGTTGAACTGGCCACCAAACGGTTTTTGGCACCATGTCATGCCATGCGACCAGACACGATGGAGGTGGCACATATCCACAGAGAGAAGACGCAGATTGAAGTCGGGATACCAGAGAATCCACGGGTACAGCACTCTCGATATTGCAGCATTGCGAATTGGCATGTGGATTTGGGGCGCTAGAGAGCGGGGTTGGAGAGCTCAATGAGCTTGAGTGTACGAAAACGGAGTCAGAAGATGGATTGGGACGCGTTGCCAGTCATCTGTAAGCCTACATATGATATACCCCGCTGCGAGCTAACCATAGACGAGAACGGGGAGGGCGGAGGAATTGGGAACAGGTGAGGTTTGACGGACGGGGATTACGGAAATCACGCTCGCCCGGGGAAATGAGGTCCTAAGACAAAATTGCGACAACGAGAAGAAGCAATTGAAAACATATTTGTGATGGTTTCTTCAAATTCCCCTGGTTTAGGGTCTAAGGACCTTTTTTAGCAGAAAGTGCTAGCCTGGCGAGTGGATCTGTGGGACAGTGGGACCGCCAGTGACTGTTCCTGACGAACGGACGCTCGGGCTCCCGCCGTGTCCGCTGGGGATCTCCAATTAGTTAGTGTGGCCTCTTTTGTGTGGGAGCTCGGCCGAGTGGGCTCATGAAAGGGGTGGAGGGGGGAGGAGAGGAGAGAGCGGGCGGGCCGGACGGGGGTTTGGGAGGGGACGCGCGACTTCTAGCACGCTCGGCACCATATCGATACGGCACGACACGACACGACATGATGGACAGTGAGCGATATTTTCTGCATCTGTCCGCCTTGGTTGGACCGGATTGCTAAAAGAGGTTTTGCTGGCGATGATGGAGATGAGATGTAAATTCGGTAGCGGTGCTCGCTAGAGGATGCGAAGTGTGCTGTCGCGTTGTGGGTGGCCCACGCTTTTTTGGTGGATCAAATTTGGCGGGCCAATTTTGGTGAGATGGGGGTGCTATTTCGTGGGTGGATGTGTGTGGCTGCCAGCGCCAGTCTCGCTCGGCCCTGCAGACGCTATTGTGCTGGGCCCACGGCGCTATTGATGCACTTATACCATACATGGACCCCAACCACCACCCGCCATCTTTCGATATCAAGCCCTTGCTCCCCTCGCCGCCCGCCCGTTGCGATCCTCCCTCCATCCTCGCTTCCTGCAACCCTCTCCCCCCCCGTCATCCACCCCCACAACCACTGCTCATCTACCACCTCCCACACAACTTCCATCTCTCCACAACCTACCCACGCTCATCTATCCTCTCCTCCTGTTCATAGTAACAGTTCCTCCTGGTCCGACCGCGTTCCCACTGATTCTCGCCGCTTCACTCGCAAAATTTGCGACGCGCATCTGCCCCTGCCCTGACACGGTGATCCGGCGCAATCTCTTCCTCAACGGCCTCTCACCCAACGGCCTCTACCAGCCCTCTAACTCTCCCCACGCGCTCTTCGACGCGTCTTGTTGTTTTCCCGCTGCTCTCACACCCCTAGCGACCATGCTTCTCCCCAGCGCGCTCCCCTGCGAACTTCGCCCACAATCACGAGCAGCCTCCGTGGCCTCCGTGGCCTCACCGCTTCGCCGCTCATCGCGAAACATCTCTATGGCTGCGCCCTTTGATGCGCCTGCCCAGGACCCGACTGCAACCCTTGTCGCCTCTGGCCTTATCCAGACGTGTCGGCGACTCCAGTCAATCCTCTCATTGAACCGCCTCTCATCACAAACACCCACCCTCGCGCCCACTGGACCCTTCAACTCTGGAATTCGCAAGACCCGCCGGGCGTCAGAGATCCCATCCTCCACCTCTTCCAGCAGCCGGACACGACGCGCCCGCGCTCCCAAGACGCCAATTCGCCGGCACAAGAGAACATGTGATAGGGCCTTTGCATCAAATGGCGCGTCCTCTCCGATGGCGATCGATGAGAAGGAAGACCAGTGCGATCGCAGCAGATTCTCCACGCCTCCCCCGACAAAGCGGACGCGTCTTACCACTCCTCCGCCTGCTCCGGATCGTGGACCAGCGCGCTGGAACCGCGTCAGCAATCAGCTTGAGTTGCTGTCTGACCTTGAAGACAACGAAGTCTGGACTGACGCGGAAGATCGCCAGCTCGTGAATATGGTCCTCGGCAAGTTGGAGCTCACCAAAGAAGAGTGGGACCAATGCGCGATTGTTCTCGGCAAAAGGAGCGGCGAAGTCGTCGGCAAGCGGTGGATGGACCTTCTCGGTCACGTCGACCTTAACAAGGAGCGAAGACGACAACTTCGAGAACAAAACTCGCGCACCTTCAAGCGGACTCGGGCTTAAGCGCGGAGCGGTTCCGTATACATTCCTTTTCGACTGTTTTCTTTTGTCGCGCACTTGCGTCGCGTCTTTGTATCAATATTTTCACCATTGGTTGTCGATACCGGTCTTCTTTTTCCTTTTTTCTTCTGGGTTGAGTTTTTTCTCCGGTTGTCTCAGTTACCTTTCTTATATTCGCTCAGAGACCAAGGGTGTCCCACCAATCTCGCTTGAAGGATGCACCCCATACTGTCACCTGCACCCTACCGAATGCATGCGAACTGGCCGTTGATTCCGAATCAAGGTCACTCACATCCGCGTTTGTACACTCTCTGACCGGATTTGTACCCATGCTTCACACCTTTTGGTGTTTCTTCTGCTCTACGCTTGCCTGGAGTTTCTTTTGTGGAGTCTCGTGTACTTTGTGGCTGGGTTGGGTTGGTTTATCTGGTGTACTATTGCTGCTGCTTTTTGCTGCTGGTGCTGGTGCTTGTTTGGTAACGACCTTTTGACGACTGTTATGAATTGTTTGTGTGTTTGAGTCTTTAGTTTCAGGGATACCACTGGGATTGTACGGCTTTCGGTTGTCAGTGTTGGTGTTTCTTTTGGGTCTGTTGGTTGTTTAGGCTTGTTGTTGCTGGTTGTATTCTTGGATACCCCTTTGGATTGGATTGGATTGGTTTTGGTTGGGTTTTGATTGGGGCAGAGGCGGCCGAGATGCAAGTGTAGGAACTGAAGCTACTGAACTACTTGAACAATAAAAAGTTTGAGAAATCATCTGTCATGTCCTGCGATTTTAACATTGTTGGGACCAACTCTAACCAATAACCCTCAACATGTCGAAACTCTCTTCCGCCACAAAGCTTGAATAACCCCGAAGCATCCCCACATCTCGCACCACGTTCATCCACCCGCCCGCGTCGCCCCACCATCTGCCGTCCCCCGCATTCAGCTTACCGATTACAGACGAACCCCTCCTCCCCTCATGTCATCATCCTCATCCTCATCCTCATCCTCACCATCGCCACCAGGCCTCCCACAACACTACCCGACAACGCATCACCAACATCCGTGCACCCTGCATCCACCACCGCCTTATCTACTTCCCCTCCTCAATTGCAACCATCCCAGCCATATCCCACTACCACCTTCACTACGAACTCCGGAGTTCAATCCGCCGCATTGGACAGTTTCGACGTCGTTTGATATCGAGTAGTCCCAGCAGCAGCAACGCTGGCTTCGTTCTCGTCCACACCACCCCAGAACTCGGCACACAGAAACCTCCCAAACCTCACCGACAACTGATAGCAAAACCGAAGTGGTGGTACGTGCACTCGGCGCCAATTACCCCGGAGACGGCGACGAGAGATGAGACGGCGAGGATGGGAAAATTGAAGATTGCGTGTTTGCAGGTATCAACGCAGATTGGGGTGGGATTGGATGCGTGGGTGCTGATGGCGAGTAGTTTAATCCCAAGCTCGGCGATCTGGACGGGAATGTGAGGCGCGCGGACAGGATTTTGGAGGAGTCCCAGGCAGAGGCGTTGGGGATAGGGTTGCTGGTGTTGCCGGAGATGGCGTTTTCGGGTATGGTGGAGTTGCTTTCTTCGTTTGGGCTGGTGATGAGAATGAGGATGCTGATGTTCGGTTCACTAGGTTACAATTTCCCAGACCAGCAAGCGATAAAACCGTTTTTGGAGCCCACAGCATCAGGCCTCACAGCGGAATGGGCGAAAAGAACGGCCCAGAGACTCGGGTGCTGGGTGGTCGCCGGATACCCTGAAATTGATACTGGGGAACGAGAGCCAGAGTTGCCCGAGATACACTACGAGGAAAATATCACCCCCAGCGAGATTCCTGATGACTCGGTGATGGCAGCTGGTTCGACATCGCCCCCATCGCCACCAGATCCGAATATAAGAGCATATAACTCGGCATTGGTTGTCGCCCCAACACCAACGCCCCGGGTTGTCGGACATTATAGAAAGTCACATTTGTATTATACCGACTACACGTGGGCGCGAGAGAATCCGGCGAAAACTCCATTTTACACGGCGGTTCATCCCATTGCTTCCTCCTCTTCCTCCCCCGACGATACACCACCACGGCAACTCAACGTAGCCCTCGGAATCTGCATGGACATGAACCCGTACAAATTCGAAGCCCCATACACGGACTACGAATTCGGCACACACTGCCGCGACTCCCGCGCCGACATCATAATCCTCCCCACCGCATGGCTCACCCTGGAAGTGGAGAAAGTCTTCCCGCATGGATTCGGCATCCCACAGGATCATGATGAGGAGCGGGATACGGTGCTAGAGAAGATGGTGGAAGAGGTTGCGGGGGAAGCTATGGAGAGGGAAGAGGTCAGGAGGAAGTTGGAGGTTGAGATGCAGAGAGAGAGGAGGGCGGCAGATTGGGATACGGTCAGGTATTGGGCGGGGAGGTTAAGGCCTATTTGGGATGGGAGTGAGGCTGAGGGAGATGGGGAGGTATCGGGAGACGGGGAAGGAGAAGAAGGGGGGGAGAGGAGGAGAGCGGTGTTTGTGAGTTGTAATAGAGTGGGTGTGGAGGGGGATGCTACGTATGTGGGCAGCTCGTCGGTGTTGGAGGTTGAGACGGGGAGGATTAGGGGATTGGGGTCTGCGGGGAAGGGGGTTGAGAAGTTGTTGGTTGTGGAGGTGGACGTTTAAGGAGCTGGGTGATGGGGATGGGTGTGATATATCTGGGCATTGGCATTGTAATCATGAATGTTTTGCAGGCGATCGAGGCGACAATGGAAATGAAAGTACAATCGAAAGATTTATGATACTAAGTGGGTCACAATTGTAAAGATATAACTACAGGAATTGCTATAACTTGACATGGTCATGCCGTGGAGTGAAAAATCGGTAGTGATATCCTATGATGAGGATTAGTTCCATGATAACATTAGATGCGCACTGATAACATGAATGTCAGCTTGTACGCAATAAAATGCTGTTATCATGTGAGAGACTTTGAGGATGTTCAATCACGGTGGACATGGAGAGTGGTCAATGAAGGACAGGTACAAAGGCTGTTGAACACGATGCTCCTCAGATTCCACAGACTCGAGGGCCGAAACTACTCTATTTATCTACATCTCCCAGGAACGATGACGAGTTTTTCGAGAGAAAAAATGCTCTCAGGTCCAGCGCGGATGGCGTGGCGTGCGACGTCAGGTCCGGAGTGACGATGTTGTAGGATGTCAGGGACGCGGATCGGAGAAGCGACACCCGTGTAGACAGCGTGAATGAAGCGTCACGGTGTATTGTGATCGAATTGGGTATAGAGATCTGGCCAAGCTGGGATGAGGAGCTCGCATTAGCTAGTAGTACCCTGCATTTCCCATAGCTACAGTAGCTCCACAGCAAGAGCTCCAAACTCCTCATCTAAAAGGAATTCAAATCCGTAGTTGTCCAATGCCATCGCCATGCCATCGCCATGCCATCGCCATGCCCCTCGCACTGGCCCCTCGGTGGCCTCATCATCACAACCCGAGGATGACGAATCGACGGGCGACGGAGCAAGCTTCCTCCTCCTGAGCTCACGATGCTTACAACCTCTCTTCCTCCTCTCCCCATTACCCCACACAGCCACCCAAACTGTCCCGCGGCAACACCATGACGATCCGGATGTGTGCTACTGCCCTGGCGCAGACCTGATATATATAACCGGCCGTGCTCGCCTGGGGAAAGCATCCATCAAACAGCAGCTTCACCAATACAAGTACCTCCAGCGTCTACAGCTTCCGGCTACAGCACTCCGCCCGCTACGCTCAGAGTCACTTCGAACTGACTACAATATCCGAAGAGAACGATATGAGTGAGTTTGCTGAGGGAACGATATTACTTCCTTGTGGGGATTCTGGCACTGACGGAACCACCAGACCAACACTTTATCAATGATCCCACTCAGCTCGTAAACACTGCTCTCCGTGCCGCCACCAGCACCAATCCCTCGCTCGCTCTCGACCCCGCCCACAAAATTGTCTACCGCAAGCAAGGCTCCCCAAATGAAGTCGCTCTCGTCTCTGGCGGCGGTGCAGGCCACGAGCCGGCCTTTGTTGGGTAAGCCCCGTCATCGAACCGGTACAAATAGACACTGATGAATCCACAGCTTTGTCGGTTCTGGCATCCTCCGCGCCGCCGTCACGGGCACCATCTTTGCCTCCCCCTCCGTAAAACAAATCTACCACTGTATCGCCGACCGGGCCTCCCCCAACAAAGGCGTCCTCCTCATCGTCATGAACTACACCGGCGACGTGCTGCACTTTGGACTCGCAACCGAGAAAGCGCGGGCTCAAGGACTCAATGTCGAGATGGTGGTCGTCGGTGATGACGTCGGCGTTGGCCGCGCAAAGTCCGGGAAGGTTGGGAGGAGAGGAATTGCTGGTACTATTCTCGTTTCCAAGATTGCTGGTGCTCTTGCAGCCACGGGTGCGAGGTTGCAGCAGACTGCGGCGCTGGCGAGATTGGTCGCGGCAAATTTGGTTAGTATGGGTAGCTCGCTAGCTCATGTGCATGTTCCGGGCACGGCGGTGGGCGATACGGGGTTGAAGATGGGTGAGATTGAGTTGGGCATGGGGATTCATAATGAGCAGGGGTCAAAGAGGATGTCGACGCCGACACTGGATGGGTTGGTCGGCATTATGCTGGGGAATTTGTTGAGCTCGGGGGATAGTGATAGGGCGTATTTGGACCCAGGAGAGCCGGCACGGGGTTGGGTTGTGATGGTGAATAACCTGGGAGGCGTGAGTCCGTTGGAAATGGGCGGCATTACGGCGGAGGTGTTGAATCATCTTGGTATGGAACCCCGAAGTGATATAGTGGACAGTGGACTAACGAGTGATAGATTCGAACTGGAATATCAAGCCAAAGAGGGTGTACTCTGGCACCTTCATGACGTCCCTCAACGGAAACGGGTTCTCCATCTCACTGCTCAAGCTCGTCGACACTGGACTCGGCCCGGGAAAGAGCATGCTTGAGCTCCTTGATGCTCACCACGAGACCGTCGCCTGGAATTCCTCCATCTCTCCCTCAACATGGGAATCCGATGACGTGGACACCACCACCACCCCAGGCGAATCCGAAGAGATCTACAGCTCCTCCGAGCTCCAAAGTAAGAGAGGTTTCTATTATCACCCCCTCTATCATCATCTCCCACTAAACCCAGAAGCTAACATCATCACAGTGGAGCAAGAATCCTTCATCCGCATCCTCTCCTCCGGCCTCCAATCTATCATCACCGCTGAAACCGAAATCACAAAATACGACCAAATTGTCGGCGACGGCGACTGCGGCACTGGTCTCCGTCGCGGGGCCGAAGCAGTTCTCGACTTCCTCTCCACCCCGGGCAACGTCACCTCCGACTGCGTCAAAACCATTGCAAAGATCGCAGATGTCGTCGAAGGAAGCATGGACGGCACTTCTGGCGCACTGTACTCAATTTTCCTGAATGCCCTTGCGAAGGGACTTCGAGACTCGGGTGCAACTCATGCGGATGGGAATGTATGGGCAAAGGCGGCGAATGATGCCATGGCGGGATTGGGACGGTATACGCCCGCTCAGCCAGGGGATAGGACGATGATTGATGCGCTCCAGCCGTTTGTGAGCCATCTTATGGCATCCAAGGATTTGAGGGAGGCGGCGAAGGCGGCGAGGTCGGGAGCGGAGAAAACTAAGGGCATGGCACCGAGGTTAGGGAGGACGGTCTATATTGATGAGATTGGACAGGTGCCCGATCCTGGTGCAGTGGGGATTGCAGTGTTGGCGGAGGGAATGGCGAGGGGGGTGAAGGTGGGAGGTGTGTAAGGAGTGGATTGAATGAAGTGGAAGAGGTTTAGATCGGTTGGGTTTAAGAAGCGATGGGCATGCATAAACTGTTTGTGTTCTGTACATAATATATAATTATACGGGCTTATACGAAACCTATCGTTGCCCATTAAAATTTCATTAATACCGAGTTCAGAGCATTGAGCAATGTTCTTGGTGGATTGGCAGATTGTCGAGAAGCGGATATCCAGGCCAAGCGTCGTCGAATATAGTCCTTATCAATATGAGTATCATGTTTCGCCCGGAACCCTCCTGTAATATCATTAGTTCTCTGCTAGCTTCCAATCGTCATAGACACTCACCTTTCTCGTCGTAGAATAAACAAAGAGCAGCTAAGGCCACCATAGGTGCAGTACCATCTCCAGTTTCACACACAAAAACAACGGAGCGGGTTGCCCCAAGATCATCCTGTATACCATGTAGTTTGTCCTCCAGTTCGCTCCGAATCTTCTTGACCGCTACCTTCCCCACCGGAAGCCCAAGCTCCAAAACCTTGGGCTGCGCTTTCCCATCCACCGCTTTCTCCAGCTGCAGCGGCTGTGAACCGCAATTCACAATAACTTCAAACTCGTCCCCAACATCCTTCCCAGCCGCAATGAACACATTCTCCGTCGGCCTCACCAACGACGCCTTCCCCCTCTTCCCCCCCTTCCCGCCCATCCCTATCTCCCCCTGTCGCAAACTCCTTATCAACTCCGGCAGCTCCTCCTCCCGACACGCGGTAATCTCGGTATGATACCTCCAAAACAATTCCGCATCCAGCTCCGACTCCGCAACCCAATTCTCATGGTCATCCCCCGCACCCTGGATATACTCTCCTTCCATCCCCTCTCCCTGCGTCATCCGTGACGCGGACACAAGCACGATCGCAGTAATATCGTCAAACAGGGGTGTATGCGACGGGAGCAGCGAGTCAGGGTGGATGAAGATGGGTAACATGGGGTGTTTTATGCTCTTCCGGAACTCCGACAGGTCGAGTCCGAGGGAAAGGAAGTCAACGACAAACCCGGGAAGGAGTGCGCAGATTTGTGAGTGCTCGGACGTGGAGACGACATTACGCAGTGTGTGGAGAGTCGGAGGAGTGCTGGAGTCGGCGGGAGGGAAAAGAACGTGGTTCAACACCGCGATCCAGATGGGGATTGTTTTTGAGAGCGCGTCAGGGAAACGTTTTCCGCGGCGGGTGGAGTCGACGATGATTACCCTGTCCCCATAGATCAGCGATGGACCTCGAGATAGTGAGGGCTGAGTGAGTGGCGGAAAGATACCCTCTCGCATCATCTCTCCCCGCCAGTCGGAGCACATCGAGGTTCAGCCGCCGACGCGAAAATTTCCATTGCCCGTGGTGACCGTCGGTGCTCTTGAAGTAGACTTTTCCTGAGCTCTGGCGCGGGTCGACGTACCAGTCGCCGGCGCGGGAATTGGTGAGGATAGGGAGTTGGTACGTGGAGGAGACGATGTCGACGAAAGTGGCGTCGGCGTTGATCGAGTGCAAACGGTTGCGCAGCGTGCGGGTTTGCCGACGGATGGTGTTGAGGATGTTGGGGAGGGATAATTCGGCCGGGGTGAGGTCGGAAGGAGATGGGGAGGCGGAATTGGGTGGCAGTGAAGTAGAGGTGGACATTGGGATGTTGGTGAGGTTAAATTTTGAAATGGAACAAGGTGTCTAAATAATGGTATAAATATGTATTTAGAAAGAAATAAGATGATTGAAATTTTTATAAAAATTAAGTACGTAACTAATAGGAATATTATATAGCATACAACAATGGAAAAGAATATTATATAAAATATTAATAAATATTTATTATATAAAATACATTACAAATGCTACTTATAGATTTTCAGCTAACTTCATTTTATAATACTTTAATATGATAGATTAATATATAAAAGAGAGACAGGAAAAGAGTATATTGTCATTGTGACGGCGTGGATATTCTTGTTCCCTTTGTCTTTCTTTGGTGGTTATAATGCTGTCATTTCATTGTCCTTCTGTCGTCTTACATTGTGTTGTGGCTATGTTGCGGCTGTGTTGAGTACGTGTGTTATATGGGGGCTGTGCGGAGGCTGTGCTTGATCATGTGGTTGTGAGGCTACACAAGAGTGGAGTCAGATGGACTGAGTAACGGCGGCTGTGTTAGATGAGTCATGTACTGCGGAGGATGTCTATATATTGGTCCTGTATTCTCCTTTGTTGAGTTCTCTTTCTTCTTCTTTCCTTATCCTGACCTCTTGTTATACTACCGGAATACGATCTTGTCTTGTGGGCGCTGCCCTTCTGAACCCGTTGTCCTCACCTCGCCTTGTCCCTTGTCCGCCGAAGCTTGTAGAAGCTGCCGGCCTCCTGAATACCAGTACTTCGTCACCCTCTCATCCTCCCGCCTGCCCGACCGCTGTGTCCCTGGCCTTCTCCCCGAACCCTCAGCCCTTGCCCGTTACATTAGGTCAGGATCACACCTCCTGGCCACCGACACAGCAATGTCCGCTACAACTGAAAGAACCCCGGAACCCTTTGGGATCTATGAACTCCCTGACCGCCTTTGCAGCACCCTGGTTGAGCTGGGGGCGCAAGCACGAACCCTCGATGTAACGGGCAAGGGCTGAGGGTTCAGGGAGGAGGCCAGGGACACAGCGGTCGGGCAGGCGGGAGGACGAGAGGGTGACGA
>ML220176.1:46508-75972 GCA_004786065.1 Ascodesmis nigricans | reverse complement strand
TCCGCCGAAGCTTGTAGAAGCTGCCGGCCTCCTGAATACCAGTACTTCGTCACCTTCTCGTCCTCCCACCTGCCCGACCGCTGTGTCCCTGGCCCTCTCTCTGCATCCTCAGCCCTTGCCCGTTACAGATCCCCCCTCTTGTATCTTGTCTTCACACAACAATTCACTCTTCACTCCTCCGTCCTCACTACCCTGTTCTCGCCTCTTGGCTCCTGTCCTCAACCTCCTGTCTTGACCAAGTTCCATCTTCGGTCTTCTAGTTCTCCTTGTCCTTGCTATCCGTGATAGCCCCGGTCATTCAGCGTCTATAGCCGGCATCCCCAGCTTAGACTTCCCGCTCCTGGAAGGTTCTGCGCATCCCGTGGTTCCGTTCCTCACACCGTGATAGCCCCGATCATTCAGCGTCTATAGCCGGCATCCCCAGCTTAGACTTCCCGCTCCTGGAAGGTTCTGCGCATCCCGTGGTTCCGTTCCTCACACCCGCACACTGCCAAACTGGTATCCCATAGCTCAATACATATCGAAGAATGTGAGAAGGCTATAAGAACCGCTAATGTATACGAGCTCAGACCCCTGGTCCCCGACCAAAGACTGGTGGAAGTTTTCTGGACAGACGGATCAAAGAACTGAGAAGGAGACACCGGGGCATCGACGGCATGGCGTGACGCAGACAGGGCCTGAAAGACCTATGGCTGGACCTTGGGAAGGAATTAGAAAGCCATCAACGCCGAGCTATTCGCCATTGCGGCGACCCTGAAAACCATGTCACCAAGCACATGGCCTGACGAAATACGGATATTCACAGACTCCAAATTTGCGCTGGAAAGAATCATGTCATTGGACCCAGGGCCGAGACAAGAAATGGCCAACGAGGTCCGGAAAAGCTACACAGAACTAAGCAATACAGGAGTGGACGTGCATCTGCACTAGGTACCCGGCCATCAAGACATTATAGGTAATGATACAGCAGACAAAGCAGCAAAAGAAGCTGCCACCTGTAACCTGAATTCTTGGCGGACCCGGAAACCCTCATTAGCCCATATCAGCCGGCTGATCAATGAAGCCAGACACCAAGAAGAGAAGCAGTGGTTTGGGGTGAAGTTCCAAAAGTACTATCCCCAGCGGTACAAGCTCAGAAATTCTACCAAAGTGGACCCAGCAGCAGCTAAAGCTCGAAAAAAAGTCGCTCTTCAATACTACAGGTTCACGGCAGACCGCGCAGTCACAGCGGTCTACCTAAAATCGATAGGAAAAAGAGACAGCGACGAATGCTGGTGGTGCGACGGACCCCGTCAGACCCGTGATCACCTGTTCAAGGAGTGTAGAACATGAAGAAGGGAGCAAGAGGGGCTCTGGAACATGCTGAGGAAAGCAGGGTTCATGAAGACGCACACATTGTCGACAATCTTCACAAACCCAGAGCCACCCCGGCACTCCTAAACTTCATCCAAGACACGCTTGTGGGTAGGCCAAAAACAGAGGATGAGGACCGAGTTGAAGAAGAGCGAGTGCATGAGGAATGGGGCTGGGAGAGAGAGAATGGGGGGGGGCAGAGGAGGATATGAGCGTATAGAAAAGCAAGGGAAGAAGAAACCGGCGGATGTAGGAGAACCCAATGTGCACAGCAGTGTACAGCTCAAAAGGTGGCCACTCCAAAGGCAGCAAGGTCAGCGAGAAAATGGTTGAAAACGGATAAATCAGAGTCTTGTAGAATAGAAGCAGCGTCACGCTGTGGAAAGGGGGGGTCTGTATGTTACCTCGCGCCATATCCCAAAGGGACTTATGCGCTTAAATGATTACAATCAATCAATCAATCAATTAGTCAATTGAATAGAAGAACCTGGACAGGGAATGCAAGGGGCAGAAGACATTATAAAACATCATCGGAGTCTAGAGGATATGGGTATAGAAACCCACTTCAACTGGGTTCCGGGGCACCGAGGGGTGACGGGAAACGAGGTCGCGGACAAGGCAGCCAAGGAAGCCACCGCACTTCAAAGCCTCGACAAGAGTGCAAGGTGCTTCGGAAATACATCACTCACGTATATAAAACGAAGAATAAAAGAAACGGCACAAAAAGAAGCGAGCGAGTGGGGAAGCAAAATGTGTATGAGATACTACCTGCACAGGTTTAAGCTACGCCAGACACCGAAACCCAACTACGTGGCCATGAAAGCCCGGAAAAGCCTTGCACGCCACTACTTCAGGTTCGCCACCGATACGGGCATAACTGCAGAATACCTGAAGAGAATCAAGAGAGAAGAGAATGAAAAGTGCTGGTGATGCGAAGCTCCCCGACAGAACCGTGACCACCTGTTCAAGGAATGCAGGCACTGGAGAAGGCAGCAAGAAAAGCTGTGGAAAGCTCTTGGAAAATCAGGCCTCACAAAGACACACACGCTCTCTTCGATATTCGCGGAGCCGAAGGCTACAACAGCAATCCTCGAGTTTTTGGAATCCACAGATGTGGGGAAAGCGTATGACGAAGAAGAAAGGAAGCGACGTGGGGAAAAGAGGTTTGAGCAATAGGGGTGGGGAGAGACGGAAGAGCAAGAGGCCGGTGCAGCAGAGACGGAGGGAGAGGGAGATGGAGAGTGAGGGGGCGGGAAGAAAGGTTGGGGGAGGGAGGGAGCGTACAGTACAAAGAATTGACAGAAGAGAGAAAGGGCCCAGTGCACGAACTGGAGCTCAACTCAAATGGTATCCCTTGCCAGGGCGAAGGGGTGGCGAGAACAAGGGTTGAAAGTGGACGAATCAATTCATCTAGAAAATAGAAGGAAAGGAATCAACGGGGAGGGGGCGAGGAGGATGGGTGTATGTAGTTGTCGCGCCATATCCCTACGGGACGCATGCGCTTAAATGAATTCAATCAATCAATAGTCAATTGAATACCCGCCTCACAAAACCGTGGGGAAACTTCTACGGAGCAGAATCGAGGTAGCAACTACATTAGAAGCCGGGGTCGAAATAGTTTCCGACAGAACCAAAGATATCAGAAAATACCACCGGAAACTGGAGGAAGCAGGCGCAGTATGAAACAATATGATCACCATTTTCCATTTCGATTCGTGGTCTGCGAACTCATGAATTATCACTCTAAACCTTGATTTCTTCAACAACCCGAGATCTTCTTCACCCCCTTTGCACCATCCCGACAGCCATCTGCATCCCCTCGATGCCATCTGCTGCAGTATTGTACTGGTATTCATATCTCCGCTGATTGGTACCTCACATATAATGTTTAACCTCGCTGAAAAAGCCGGACGATGAATCGACTTGGATTATGAATCGTTCCTGTTGAGAGAGGCAAAAGCTAATGGTTGTGGTGTAGCAAAATCTCCTAACGCTCGCGAGTATCATCGGCCAGGCGCCCTGTTCAACGACCCTCATCGTCCACCGCGACGCACCGGATTCTTTTCCACGCGCGTCGGACATGACTTCCGTGCCACATTGGCGGTTTCCAATACCGGTTAACGGGACATTGAGCCCAATGCCTTCTTTCCAACTAACACGATATCAACGCAATATGATGTTATGTGCAGCTTTGCGAGATGCAAGTAAGCTTCTATATAGGAAGATGGCAAAACTTTATTCCGACGTCTCTCGTTCTGTAGCTGATGGCATGCGGTATCACGATTCGGTGTTGACTCGGACATTGGAGCAGGGCCTCTTGTGCTTCGCAGAAGCATCTGATGTATGGCTTGTGAGCTCGGGCTATCTTACCTTTGGAGAGAGTTGTTCTTCACGTGCCCGAGAGCCCGTGTCTAGCCCGTTGCCCGCTTGGAAGAGCTCTTCCGACCAATGGAGCTCTTCTGACCGATACAAGCGGGGTTTGGGTTGGAAACGATTGACGAACATGTTGACAACGGAATGTGTTACCGATCTACTGATGAATCGACTTGGACGAATTTCCAAGTCTTTGAGGATAGAGATTCGGCGTAAGGCCTCAGGTGAGTGACATACCAGTATATTATGATTGATTGCTGATAATGTAAGTACACTAGCTGATAACATTTCCTACCGTCAAAGAGATCACTGATAATTGATGAATAAGGATCAGCGCACTGTCGGGAGCGCGGGTGTTTCAAGGGATATCTTGGATTCCTTCACAATTTTCCAGCGGTTGTCACATTATGACGAAAGAAAACACCCGATGGTTCCTCCATCCGGCCATTATCAATCATGGTACCAAATGGTAGCATATTTTACAGGGGTGGTGAAGGCGCTCTCGCATTCGGAACATGTTGGATACATTCTTCGTGTCTATCTACGACTGTGGACCGAAACAACTGGAATCACCAAATATCAACCATCGAACAGAAGTCCGATTCCTGACTTCTCGACGTGGCGAAACCCGCACAGTCTCAAGCTCCTCCTCGCATCCAAGTGGCAAATCAGCTCATTCCGGGCGACCCACTTGGTGAGGATGTTTTCCGACCCAGTTACCCAAAACAGGAACCAAAGAAAAGGCCACATCAGAGACGTCGGAAGAAGTCGTGCGACCGCTCATCGACATTTTACTTGCGCTAAACCTTTTTGGCGCCAGTGCAGTGGTTTCACACCATCGGGACCATGGAATTTCAGCCTCACATCGTTCAGATTTTTGGACCACTGGAATTGAAAGGCTTTGCACGTCAATTGAGGAGGACAGTCCCCGACGTTCAGGGAGGGATAACCGCCACTCGACCCAGGCACCGGAGTGTCGGGTCGAGGTGCTGGTGGGTTCGGGCTCTGCGCCATCTCCCATGGGTCAGGTAGAGCCTTGGGGAGTCTGCTCGGATCGAGAATTCAGAGGGAGATCTGTGGCGTTGGTTACTAATGGTTTGGGTTGGATGACGACGTTCCAGGAGGAAACAGGTGTCGAGAAACAGGTTCGGATGAGGAAGAAGGTTCTCGAGACTGGGACGAGACAATTATGGAATGATTAGTATCCCAATGGGCCTGGCTCACCTCGGCCACGGCAACAAGAACTCGGCGCCAACCAATTCCTGATGTCCATCCGGCCCTATCGAAGTCAGCCCCAAAAACCATCCGAAATGGCGGGAGAAAGGACCCTGCATGACAGCCCCAAGTTCCCCGCTGTTCGATGCCACACGCTGCCTGTTCGGTTCCCGCTTAGCCCCACCTCACGTCCACGTCACATGAGCACAAGAAGAGCCGAGTCAGCAACCTCCTCAACCACCAAAAACCCGCCCCAGCACGAAACCATGGCCACCGGCACAACTCCTGCGGCATGCATCGCCGACTTCTGTCTGATTCCGGTATGTGGCATTTCGGGAGCCCCGCTACACGTCACAAGAGAGAAGCAGGCAAGCGAAACGGAACTGGAGTGAGGCTGACGCTATGGGGACGTGGATTGGGACGAGAAGATGGGGATTGGGTCGCCCTCTGTGACGCCGTATATCGCCGAGGTGCAAAAGCTGCTTGAACAATGCGAGGGAATCACGTTTACCATGCACTCGTTCGGAACCACTGTCGGTGAGTGGGCGTTGCGTTGGAAATCAGGATTCGGCGGCGACGATAACTGATGATGGTGATAGAGGGAAGCTGGGACGCGGTTACAAAGGCGATTGGAAGAGCTCATGAATCCATGCATGAGAATGGAGTCCCTCGCGTTCACAGCTCCATTCGAATTGGGACGAGGTATGAAGACTCCCGCTCGTGAGGCTGTGGGTTGGTGAAGAGGGATGGATATTGGAAAAAAGCGGATATCAACACTGACCATTCGCAGGACGGATAAACCGCAGACGGCGCAAGACAAGGTTGACTCCGTACGGAAATATCTGGCGGAGAGCGAAGGAAAATCGGAGAGCAGTGCGAAGTAATTAACAACGACGATATTCAAGTTTGTCAAAATAATACTATCGATTCCCACAATATCACGTCACTAAATCAACGGAATCCTCACTCGCCGACTCCCCAAGTCCACACACGTATTTCTTGGGTGGCGAACAGCCCACTTCCTCCGCCTCAAACCACAAACCCAACCCACACTCCTTTACATCCTCGTCTCCCAAGACCATGATCGCCCACACCTACCTCTGTCAAAGGCTCCATTTCCCTAGACCTCACCCCCTCGATCGTGTTCGTGCTCATACCATATCTCCCAAGTCCCGTGAGCTTCTCCCCACACACACATACACACACAGTCACATCTTTGGACGTCAGGCGAGTGATGGCGATGCTGCGAAAATCTTTTTAGGCTCAATACCCCTAAGTCGAAGGCACAAGAACGGCGGGAAAGGAAAGAAGTTCATAAACGTGAGGGATAGGCTCAATGTTGTCGGTAGCGTGCGGTTCAGTGTTGAGTATATATCGACAAGTGCAGATACGATAGATACATCCTAAAGCCTAACATATGAGTGTTTTACACACAATGCAACCCTCCCATCCGGGCACTGTCTGCCTCAGCTATTTGCCTCTCCCAAACCAATCGCCATTAGCCTCCCCCCTAAGTAACCCCCAGCGTGCAAGCCTCGATTCGAGTTCGAGTTCGCCTCCCATCCAACTCGAATCGAGTTGGTTTGTGAGCCTGATCCGCACACCCACCCAATCACTGATACGGTAGCATCTCTCGTACTGTGTGGTGATCGACAATCTGTGTGTGGCCAACGTTCATCATCAAGCATACTGGAACACACACGTGCTGGGTAACTGGATGTATCAAGCCGACTTGGAATCCCACCGTGATCTCCGAGCTAGTTACAAGTTTCACACATCGTCCTCTCTTTTGAACTCAACCCCAAGGCCAACTCCCGCATTCACTCGCCAGTTCCCAGACGCTTCATGGACGCTGCACTCCACCGTGAGATGCTGCTGCTGGTGGTAAAACCCCTGACGAATCCCAACATGAGCTAACTAGTGCCAGTATCCAATCCACAGCATCACGCGCAACAAACACCCCCAAAACCCTTTTCTCGTTGACGCTGAGCTTTGCACACACACACTCCAGACGTTCGGGGATTCGCATCCTGGTGCGGCCGGTTGAGCCGAGAAGTTTTCCTCTAACGAGCATCGCCGCGGTCGTCGGCGTTTCGGCGTTGTGCATAAGTAATCGCTTATGGGGGAAGGCAGTCCGGGAGCCCCAAGTTCTTCGGGTCGCTGTGTTTTTGTCACTGTGGGGGGAGGGAGAGGGAGGGGCGGGCGAGGGCGGGACGGGGACGGGGCTAAAGCTCTTGAAGGTGAAGATGGAGATGGAGAAGTGCTGCTGAAACCAGGGCTCTCTGTATCAATCCCTCGGATGACGTTTTCTCCGGCCCCATGGTCGCGGGGAGGTGATGGAGGTGATGGAGGTGAGGGTAAGCAGGCCTTGAACTGACTGTCCAGGAGAAGCTTGAGGAAGCAAGTCGATAAAGTTTTTTGGCAAGTCGTGAGTTAACTGTAACTGCGCCGACATCCCCGACAACCACCCGGACTGGGCTTGGGTAACGCTAGATGCAGAGATCAACAAAGAGCCTCCGGCAACCGGTTCGCAGGAAAGTTTTTCGAAGAAGACCATGGAAATGACGACCGTATCCGCGCCGGGACACACAGCCAAGGACGGACGAGTTGTGTTCTTGCTCGGTTGGCGCTGGGGAGAGAGGAAGAAGGAGAGGAGGGAGAGACGATGGGAGGAGACAATGGGGGGGTAAGTCAGTCACGCAAGTCATTGATGGCTTATTGATGAGCAAAAACTGATGGTTCTGCAAGACGGCTTAGTGATGATGCCCCACAACTGACAAACTGCACACATACTGCATTGAGGAAGAAGATAACAAGGAAACCCACATATCGAAAGACAAATTTTTCAAAGAAAACCCGTCAAGATCAACACATTCTCCAACCATGTTATCTCCATACTCCATGCTGATGCACCGAACACCAAAAGGATGCATTCGAAAGTTCGACAGAGCAGAGAGACACACTCCCTCCATCGTCAGGGGCAACCACGAGGGGGTGCTTTGTCATCAGCCATCCTCTCGCGGAGCGGCTTGTCTAGCTGCGTTAATCCTGCGCTCTTCAATTTCCTTCGACCATAAGTCCAGCACAGCTTCCTTCTTTCGATCCCGAATCGCACGATGAATCTCATCCGCAAGCAGTTCCAGGCCCTTGTAAACCTCTTGCTTTCGGGCCTCCCAAAACGCCTCTTCCTCTCGAGCACCGTCCACGTCCCAAAGATCCTTCCGTCGTGTCATCTCGTCCCGAACCGCCGCACTCAGCTCCTGCGTCAACTGCTCGATTCGGTCATATCGGGCTTTCCGTTCGGATCGTTCTTCCTTGTTGAAAGGGTATCGTTTGGGGCGTACGGGCGTCACGAAGTTGTCATGGGTAATCGAAGATGAGGATGTCCCGGGACAGAAGTTGGATGGACGCCTGGGGGGCTGGCCGTCCATTGAAGTTCCTGCACCCCACAAATACAACGACGAAGCGGGGTTGAGGGTCAGAGGAAGGTTCGGATGATGGGGTCGGGGGTTTGCTAGTGCCCAGAAAGGTCCCGCCAACTGGAGTTTGAGTGCCCTGGAGGTATCTATCAGTATCGACTCTCTCCAAGAGGAAGCACTCCAGAAGTTCCAACTCACCACACGGTCTGCGAATTGAGGGGTAGGGTGTTACCCGGGGCAACAGCGGGGAAAAGGGGTCCGGGTCGGGGGCTCGAAGGGAGGAGGATTTAACAGAAGGCGCCCACGACTGACAGCGTCAAGATATCTTCGAGGCCTGGAGGGATGATAGCCTTAAGAAGGTGTGGCAAAGAGCTCTGCGAACCAGTAACGGCACTTCTGTCGAAACCGCCTTAGCCACAGCAGACCGGCCCGCCATGTCATCAGGCGCTGATTGGGCGGAAGCCACATCCGTGTCCGCCTCGGAGGTCATTACTCTCCACCTTAACTAAATTTTGCCGCTTAGCACGCCTGAACCTATCGCTAGAGAAAGTATACGGCCATCGGTATACGGGATGGTATCTGCAATTTGCTCTGGTTGAGCTGTTGGGATCTTTTGTGGGCGCCACAGGGCGGTCAATCCAGTCACAGTACTTCCGGCTCCCACAAGCCCCTCTACAGCCAGGCCTAGACGCGTCAAACCTTGGCAGGTGACTGAAATGTGAGTTGCGGATGGCCTCCCTCCCGAGTACAGCTGAATGAACGTTGACCATTGACCAGAGACTGGGAGAAAGGGCCGATAAAGTCCTGGCCACGTTGTATGGGGCGCCTAGCGACATCCCGGAACCTCTGGGGAAAGGTTGTACGGAGGTGGCAACGTCTGGTCGACTTTCATCCTGGGCGGACATGGTTGTTGGTGGTTGAGGACCCTGAATACCGAGCCGATCCAACGGATCCCAGTGCGCTCCATGACCATGGCGTCAGATCTCCGCTTTTCAGGGTCCATCCAGGTCTGCATGCCAGGGCGGATTTCACTCCTACTCTTTCTTGTCTGGAGTGGAGGATGTTTGTGCTGGAAGTTTCCGTACGGCATTTCTGCGCCTGGTGTCATCGGACCACCACGAGCATACCGGTCTCTCGAATTCTGGAAGCGGCATACCGTCGCCGCCATAAATCAAGGAATTCCCATTGCCACAAAGGACTATAAAATTGTCGAGGTTCCATTCGCCGTGGCCTGAAACGCTAATTCGCCACGCAACACAGGAATGACTTTAACTGTGCCACAAATGACCATAACGAGTGATAATCAGTGCGTTTACCGTTCTCATCAGGAAACAGATCTGCAGCAGACTGTTGTCTGCCCTTCCTATGGGGGCAAATTATCGACTGATGCTGACAGGCTGGAAGCTTAACACGATTATCACACCCAAGAGTCGACGGGCGCGAACACGGAATCATCTCCGCCTGTGGCACCAGTCATCCGAGCAATCTCTTTTCTCAATCTGACTTTCCGCGTCGACATACTCCTGGGATGTCTCGAATCCTCAATGGGCGCCGCAGATGCATGTACGTTGGTCTCTGTACAGTATCTGACGAATACCATTCTTCCCTGAACTGAAGTGTCATGTTGCCGATGATAATTCTCATGGGATTCCAAAGCTCTCTCGGATGTACGGCTACACGGATGTTGAATGGTAAGGCGCTGGAATTCTGAGTTCATTATTCAACAGTCTGGTCAGCTACCTGCGGTGGATTAGCGGGGCTATGGAAACGAGAGCAGGGGGCGGTTCCAAGATCCGGCGGGGGAGCTCATGAATCGATTTTGTAAACAAATCCGATTCCCCTTCGAGAACGCCACCAAGGTCCACCGAGGCCACCGTGTCAGAGAGATGGGAGAGCAACAGCACATGAAAATGTTGATAGGTTGGTGTTGGATGCAGAAAAGCCGTTCTAGCAGCTCCTCCATGTCCTAGTTTCTGACTTGCCGTAGCCTCTAGTTTTGTCGGGCTTCTATCTCGGTTGTGCACATCTTCAGCCGTAGCGAAGCGTGTCCCGCAAGAATTGGTCGATACAAGTCGAAGCTCGCGATTCCTCCGGTATGAGGCGAGATCCAGACGCCGCTGATCATCTGGAGCTTCTTCACTCAACTCTCATCGTCCTTCCATCTCCCACGCTTTGACAAACGGATTCAAGTCGTATCTGGATCTCCTTGTTGGTCAGTTTGGGTACCCCTCATTCTTTGCGCACGAAAGAATGCAGCCATCTAGCATGGTTCCGAGGTATCTAACTCTCTTTCTCCATTTCTCTCAAGCCTCCTGGCGTCATTCTCGCAGAATACACTGTCCTTGAACCTATCCGTTGCTCTTCCTCGCAAGGAATCTTCGGTCATGCCCCAGAGAAGGCTACTGGGTGTTCCAAAATGGCTTGAGAGACCCTAGTGAGCTGCATCTGCCGTTTACTGATCTTTGAGGGAGTATCGATGGAGAGGATTGGATCACTTCGGGGCACAGCCACGAGAAGAGGAATGTCGACGTGTCGACTCGGGTCCACAATACCATCTAGGCCTTCCTTTTTCGCCAGAACCGAGCAAACAATGCCGCCGCTCCAGTGTGCAAGTTGGGCCACATGTGCACAAATTTTCGCCGGATGCAAACACCCTCCCCGAGTCGTCCACATCGGCATTCAGCAGCCGAAGCTGTGATGCTTTTCATCATCCCGCGTTTGGGGACGTCATAGCTTCCACAATCGGGGTTGAATCTGATTGTGCTAACGTCACTTGTGGGTCTCGAGTCCTACATCCGTTGAGGAATGGTTTTGTGCGCTGTCGCTGAGAAATGTGACAAGATAGCTTCACCATGTGGCTGAGCGCTTTTTGCTCTACCAGAAGGCGAAGCATATCATCCACTCTTGCCAGAGGCGTCGGCCATGACCGGATTATGATGCTAGCGCAGTGGGGAGACAAGTGTGCTTACCTGGGCCATCATATCATAATTCTTTGATGTATTTTCAGTTTCTCCTTATCCGTTTCCTTGCGTTGACCTCGAAGTGTGGTTCTTTCATTGCTGTATATATCAGGTCGCTGTAGACAGAGCCCTGTGATTTCAGTTTGCATTCGCGCTTCGGCAGCCACTGTTTGCACGCCAATCGTATCTGAAGCTATATGTGATTTGTGGTCAACGCCGTCATTTAATTCAACCGCGTTGAGCCGAGTCCCTATTCACATCAGCAAAGACCAGCCTACTACCCATGCGTGGTGGAGAACAAACCTGAACCTCCGCTCTAGGCCTGTTGAAATCGTCGGCGCCCAATACTTCAGAAAGTCGTGATTTCGATATGCGTGGATAAGAGCAATGAGAGTAGCAAATTTACATCAAGACGTCCGGGAAAAACTCGAGATCTGAAGTCACGTGTGCTCTCACCGCTTCCATGCACTCGTGTGGAAACGTTTACCGAGGGATCGAATTCAAAACTTTGGCGATCCATGAACTCTTATGGTGTCAGAAAATCACTGACAGTTCGGTTTCGATGAAGACTTTTTCTGGAGTGCGGAATCCCATAAACGTAGAGAATCGTCTTTGACTGGGTTATGTCACAATATCGACAAGTATTGCGTTCCCGAGCTTTTTACCCTTTTGGGGCCGCCAATATTAAGGTTAGCTTGAACTCTCCCTCGTCGGAGAGGAGGACCACAAACCGAAATTCCTCCAACGGACTATCATGAACCCTCAATCCTCAACATGAAGGCACCAGCAACGACTCTTCAATCTCAGCAATATGGGCAACCAGATCTCCGCTGTAGTCCGCAATGCCCCTTTGCCGACTGCCTCACCCCTGGTAGAACCGCGCACATAGACTACAACAAGGCCTCCTACCAACTCCTCTATTCTTCACACTCTGCGAACCTCGATTGGGTCCACTCTTTAGCCATGCTTCGAGGGGTCGGGCCACGGTTCCTGAAGATGGAAAACGCAAGGCGAGAGCGGGAGAAGGAACTCGATTTGGATAGGAAGGAGCAGGAGGCGGCAAGGAAGTGGAATGTTGCTGTCTTTGCAACAAGTGGGGTGGTTGGGGTTGCAGCTGCGTGAGTAGATGGTGTCCCCGGATTGTGAATTTGGAAGAGAGCGAGCTGACGAAGATGCGTAAATAGTGTGTTTGGGTACTTTTACGCCATAGAATACAACGTCTCGCTGTAGAGGAAATGGCAGAAGCTATAAATTGTTAGCATACATCGTCGTTACAGTCAAAATTTCAAGGATATGACACTGTGGAGAGTATCGGCTTCCCAGAAACTCGTTCGTGAAGTTCAACGGTAAACTTCCTTCTTTATCACCCAGACTTCTGCCTATTATCTTCATCCCTTCGAATAACTCAGATTCGCTGAAGAGTAGCTTTCGGAGATCATACCCCCATCGAACAGTACCATGGTGAGCTGTGTGTGAACTGACGGAGGACTGACGGCGGTTAATGTCGTGAAACTGAAGGCAGCGGAACCAAGGAGTAATGATCGAACTGGGTGAACGGATCTGCTCCTGCCCGCGGTGGTGATGTTGCTGATGATGCTGTTTGAGGGGTTGGATGGTGGCGAGAGTGGCATGCAGCATTCTGAAACGTGCTGGAGATGGATCGGGCATGATTGATTGATTGATTGATATCATTTAAGCGCATGCGTCCCGTAGGGATATGGCGCGGCGACTACTCTACAACCTCCACCCTTCTCTCTTTTTCCTCTTTTAATTCTGAGTCATTCTGTACCTTCCCCACGTTCGTTGTTTCCAGGTAATTTAGAACAGCTGCTGTGGCCTTCTTTTCTGCAAAGATGGTAGAGAGTGCATGCCCTTTCGTTAGGCCGACTTGCTTTAGGTATTTCCACAGCTTTTCGTGTTGACCCTCTCCAGTGTCTGCAGTCTTTAAAGAGGTGTTCCCGGTTTTGTTGAGGTTCTCCACACCACCAACATTCGTCGCTTGTGGATCTCTCTATTCGTTTCAAGTATTTCGCGGTCAAGCCTTTGTCTGTGGTGAATCTGAAGTATCTGCTTGCGAGACCTTTTCCGGATTTCATTGCTGCTTGGTCTGGCTTCCACGTTCGGGGGAGTTTGAATCTCTGTGGATAGTATTTCCTGCACATGTCGGCTGCCCATTCTCTCTCTTTGTTATACGTTCTCTCTCTCAGTCTCCAGGCGATGTGTATCCTGTCTTTTGGAATTTTCGGACTCATTGTTCTGTCGGGAACTATTTCGACCCCGGCTTCTAATGTGACTGCTACCTCCATTCTGCTCCTTAGAAGTCTCCCCACGGTTTTGTGAATTTTCGTGGGGCAGTATATGTCAGGTGGTATGAGGAACCTCATTGGATGGTTAGACGAGCGCAAGGATCCATGATGCGTATCTCCGTTGTCTTCGGTTGAGTAAGAACTGCGCTGACCGTAGCCCCGCTAATGATATTAATGGTCCTATTGATGTCGTTCGAAGAGCACCTGTGATTGCTCGAGCTTGCTTGTTGATCAGTTTGTCCAGGCTTGCCAAAACATCTATTTTATCAATATTTTAGAGTAAAAAGATTAATTCGTGGTGTTTTGGCCGAGTGGTTAAGGCGCCAGCTTCAGGTGCTGGTGGGGCAACCCGCGCAGGTTCGAGTCCTGCAGACATCAATATTACTTTTGCTTGGGAACTTGAATGTTATTTTTTACAATGCTGACTGGGGCCGTCGGGTGACATCACTCCCGCCTGAGTGCCGAACCGTGCGCCATCCCCACTTCATAAGTTCCCTCCTATTCTTCGAATCTTCACCTTGCGCTACTACTCCAACCCCCCTGTCACGGCTCTCACCATTGTTTTCCCTATCTCCGGTGTTTGTCCTCGTCCGCTCATTTCTCATTGCCTTACTTCGCGACTCCTCGAATACCTCGTCCTCCTACGCTGATGGTTCCCTCATCCCACACCGGCCCATCATACTAAAATTCATCCACGGATCCTATTGTTTCTATAACGGCATCCGAATTCTCCGATACAACGTCTCGATTCAAAATCGAAGCTCAGAAGTATCACACGAAACGCCACAGTGGTCCAGGTACCAATACCGACGGCAATCTGCGTCAGGGCTAGTAAGTCACACCCAAATGGGTATTGGATTGGGCTTCTAAAACGATACTCTACGCAGTCATGTACGATGGCAATCCCGCTCCCATTGCGCCCTTCACGAGCCACTGCCAGAAGATCGCGTTTTGAGTCTGATCCAGGACCATGACAGTAATGCCGTACTCAAAATATCGAACGAACTGTGGCAGTCCAGTTAACTCCGGATACCGAATACGAGGCCCGACATAACAAAGGAAGCACTGAGCGCCCTAGAGAGATGGAATCGGTTAGGGTGGTGAAATTGCTCCATGGCATGTGGAAACCCTATCGTCAGGATCCACTGCAAATTTGTTCGATAATTCGGCCTCAGAAGTCGAGAAGGACATAACTGTGAGGGTTTTGAACCATACCGCTGACCCAGCCTCTCTTGGGGGGATGTTTTCGGCGACTCAGAACAGATCGGCGCAGACGAACGATTGAAATCCGAATCCTGCCCGCGCAGAAACGTTGACTGAAATGCGCTGGGCAGCCAACCTGGAGCGCCAAACCCGGATTCTGGGTTCTTCGGTGTTTGGTCCGGTCGGATCTTTCGTCTCAAGATGATGAATCTCATCCATTCGACACTGCATGACCATGGTGAGTTAAGACCCCACGCGGATGATTGTGTGGAGTGTGGAAATAGGTTACTGATCTGAGTTAATACAGATTCCGAATCACTGAACCACTCTAACTTGGACACCCTGAAAAAGAGTCCGCCTTCAACCACGGTAGGTCTGGAAGAAAGATTTATAGATCAATACATCACCGTCAAAATATCCTATCGTCTATCAAGCCTCTAACCCCGTTCTGTGATTGCCCCGCCTCCGTGCTCAGTGCGTCATCACACCGAGTCTCGGGCTCGCCAAGTGTTGTAAGACCGCGCGTATAGACTGTACTGTGCGGTGGTAATGCACCAGTACATCTTTGCTACATATAATTGGGCCAAAGACCAATACCCATCGCATCTCATCAACCTCTAATCATAGCGTCATATAGTACATCACCACCTCTTCCCTCCTCCTCCTCCTCCTCCTCCTCCACTCTAAACCCCAATACTTTAAACGTTTGCACTGTGAGTTATCTAACCCCCCCTACCAACCCTTCCAGGTACACAACCGGTATCGTAGCCTCGATACTCGATCGGATGCTCTCTCAGATGTCTCACGATCTTGCTACCGCAGTGTGACGGAGATCATGGTATACCACTATCACCGTCTAACTTGAAACTTGTGTGAAGATCGATCGCGTGCAGTGCAGCGTGATGCGCGATGCGTGATGCGAGACATTTGGGGTTAAAGTCGGAGTCTAAGTCAAGTCTGAGACTACATAAAATATAGCTGTGTCGCTTCCGATGGGTGTGTCGCAATCTGAGTCGGAGTCGGAGATCAGAGTTTCGGACACTGCACCTGAGGCCGGGTGTGGAGCTGATGCTGCGTGTGGGGAAGAAAAACGAGCTGATGGAGGATGATAATGCGTATATCGGCACCGTATGTACCGTCGCGGTTGTGGGTTGTTGTTGTATAGTGGGTCGTTACCGATCTTCATATCTTCAATCTTCAACTTTGGGGGGGCTGAATATACTATAGTGTCCTCAAGCTGTCCCAGAAGTACGATACAGTGGACGTCATGCGGACACGGTCATGATGGCTGTCACTGGCATGGGTAGGTTGTGGTGAAATTGAAGCGGAAGTCTACTAACGATACGGCAACTGAATCGTGGAGATATAATCGTACCCGTACGATTAGGCATATGTATAGCCGCGCATCTAGAGAGAGAAAGATATGAAGTAAAATAATAGTACTCTACTATACTATAGCTAAGCATTAAGTACAACCCAAGCTGAACCAATGAACCAGAACCACAACAACCGTGAAACACCACCCCTCCCCGCGTATCATGACACATAAAATCATCAGACGAACCAAAACTCAAAACTCAAAACTCAAAGGCCAAAACAAGATTCAAGACATGACGCCGAACCGGTGGACCGTGTACCGCAGCGCCGAAAGACTAGCATGGGATTAACAAAACACAAAGACGGAAGACACAAGACGAAGTGAACACAAGGGTAACGCAGAAAATATATAACAAAAGAAAAGAAGAAGAAGAAGAAGAAGAAGAAGAAGAAGGGAACGGAGACGGGAGAAGGAAAACAAAAAGGAGAAGGAGGGTTTGATCATGAATAAGAGGAGGAAGAAAGAGAAAAGAGGCAGAAGAGGAGAAGATGTAGAGGAAATGATGAAAGATGCCTTCGCAGGCGAGTCGTGTAGTAGTAGTGGTAGTACTATAGTCGTACAGTAGTAGAAAGTAGCACTGACAAAGCAACCGGATATACCGCCACGGATGGGTGGTATCCGACAGTAGTCGATGGCAGGGAATAAGAATCCGAGAAAAGGAAAACCATGCAGTGTTGTGCGATAGGGATGGGTGCTCTCAGATGGAAAGCCCACTCCATCCCTCATCATCATCAGTCATGAACCCAGCATCAACCAAACGCCAAACTCCATAAAGAAATCCATGCTCACAAAGACCCCTCCCTAACCCCAACATCTACATCACCCCCCTCGCTTCCCTCGCCTTAACCCACCCGCCCACCTTCATGCCCACCCTCTCCTCCAACACCACATCCTCCTCAACCGGCCACACATCAAACCTAAACCCCTCACCTTTCTCTGTGGGCACCAACCTACGTCCCCACTGATCCTCAAACCTCACATCACCGTGCGGCAATTTGCGGGCGATGACGGGATGCATGGCGGGTGGGCGGAAGCTCTGTTTCTGTTTTCGCTTCAACGTGGGGGGTGAGAGTTTCTCCGTCTCTGTCTCCTTTCCGGGATCGTATCGAGGGGATGTTGGAGGCGAGGCAGAGAGGGCGGAAAGAGTGGTGGTGGCGAGGGATGAGGAGGAAGATGAGGAGCGTAGGGATGAGGAGGAAGATGAGGAGCGTAGGGATGAGAAGGATGAGCGGAGGGATGGAGTGGAGGGAGAGACGGGGCTGTGGTAGTATTCGTCTGCCCGGAGATCGATCTCGTCGTTCTCGTTGGTTGGGGATCGGACCCGTGGGGGTTCTTCGACGTGCGGTTGTCGGCCGATAAGAGACTCAGGTGGGATCCGCCATGATGGTGGTGGGGAAGGGGATAGGCCGAAGGTGTCGAATCCCGTGGGAGAGAGTCGGGCTGGGTCGTGGGGTGGCGGGGAGGTGGATGGTGAGGTGAGGTCCTTGGTAGACCCGTTTGGTGAGCGGGTTGGTGAGCGGTTAGGAGAACGGTTTGGGGAGCCGGCACGGCCGAGACCAGAGGCGATGCCAATGTCGAAATCCATGGCATCGATCTCGGTCTCCGGTGTTGGGGGAATGACGAGGGCTTGGTAGAAGGTGGCGTCGGTGAAGTCGAGGTCGTTGTCGTCGTCGGTGTAGTCGTAGTCGAAGAGCTTTTGCTTCTTGTTGCTGGACGTCGCCATGAAGCGGGAGCTGAAGGTATCGGATGAGGGAACGGAGATGTCGTCCTCATCTTCATCGTCCTCGTATTCGGGATTGGGGACGATCTCAACACGGTCAAGGAACCGGACGAGTTTGTTGAGTTGAATGCTTGAGGGCGTCTTGCGCATAGCTGACGCAAGGGGCGAGGCCTTTCTTTTTGCAGATGTCGAGTTCATCGTGGTCATAGCAGAGGATAGCGCCGGCGAGGTAGGTGGGGTGTAGTCGTCTTCGATTCCCGCTGACTCGTACGCAGAGTCATAGGTTTCGTCCAAGAAGAACACAGGGACAGGGTCCACTTCTTCTGGGATAACCTTTGGGAAAAGCGAGGGCTTCCGGGGCCCTGTCAACCGTACTTTCAACCCGCCCATGATGTCCTTCACCTTTGAGAAGAGTACGCTGGTCGGTGTTTGATATTTATGAGCATTCTGAGCCCCGAGGGTGGGGCTGCGGACTAGTGAGAAGGCAAACACAACGATAGAAGTGGGAGGCTCAAGACTCCTGTGATGTTATTCCGTGGCCGGGTCAGTTGACGAGCGGTTCGGAGGAATGTCGTAATCTCGATTGATTGTTGGGTGTCAGAAAATATACCGGTAGATCTAACGTCCGCCTGCTCACAAAGAAAGAAGGAGGGGATGATGATCAAGATGAAAATGCGAGAAGATCCACCGAACGATAGAGCTTCGAGTCCGTTTTCCAGCGGATATTCGAGGTCGGAGAAAACCAGGTCGGAGCAGATACGTTCTTTAGTCTGTCAGGACGGGGGCAAGTCGTCGCTATATATGACGAGGGAGGAAGGCAGACAGTCCCCACGCCTGATGCACACCTTCGAGTTCCCAAAGGCGCAGCCGCGCACTTTCAGTCCACCTGCTACGTCGTACACGAGTGTGAGCAACAAAGGAACCATGTCGCCCTCAGGCGCTGACAGGACTACCCCGGAATTCAGTATGCGGACCTTTTGGTCATCGGGGCGGGTGTGTTTTGTGCTACTTTTTTTGCTACTTTTTTGGCGGGTTACCGCGATGTGCGCGGGGCTGCCTTAGATATGGTGATACCGTTATAATTGACAGGCCACGTCCAAGTCCCCCACATTATGTCCTCTGCATGATGAGCGTAGACTCCGCATGGCTCTCTCGCCTATCGAAAATCGCAGCAAGGGACTGAAGCCTGCAGAGCAACAAGGGCAGCCGTCTGTGGGTTGGAGCAGGGCGCCTTGACAGTGTTGTGTGACTCCGCTTGATGAATACAGGGCTCATCACAAGCACAATCCTCTGCGCACTTTTTCCGGCCCCAGCTCGTCAGAAACCCCTTCATGCGCAGAGAGTCATAATGCAAGCCTCGAGATGCGTCAGCCTTGCACCCACACTCTCCGCCTCCATCGACGGTCGTTGTGCAACTTGACCAAAAGTTGTGAGACACCACCTCCGAGAAGCGCAGCTGAGCAGATATCCACCATTATGACGCGCAAAGACCGCGTAGTGTTGTTCCTGACCCCGCCTGGCATCGCATTAATCGGGTCGTACTCATCGCCGCAAAGAAGCCTGATCGGTACCGCGAAACCTATGTTTGGAGGTGTGTGACCAGCAACCCACGGAACTACGAGAGCTCCGGACGATGAACTACGTCATCGCCGCGGTCGCACATACGATCACACACCCGATCACACACCAAACTTCTCACTCGGCATAGTCCTTGGGGTTCGATCGAAGGGCGGATGCTACGAATATTCTCAAAGAGGACGCATGCATGATGTTGTCAGCTGCCAGTGTGAGATGAGGCCCGAAATCGCGTGAAATAAAAGAATATTTGGGGTGTAGTTGACATAATACCCGGGGAAAATATTGCTAATGTAGGGCGAAGGCCGTGTGGAGTGAAAGTGATATGAAATCGTATTTGTGCTGGAAAATGCCGTTCGATGCAACCATCTCAGCAAGCTGAAGCTCGAGGTCTCAGCGTCTTACGTCCGATTTTGCCACTGCTGAGGGAAATGCCTTTTATCCGTATATCAGATAATATTCAACGTCGATGATATTTTCCGCGTACAAACATATGGGTGTAGTAGCACAACGCTTGATGATCTCCTGTCTCATCGATGAGCCGTATCAAATGGTTGGTCATCTGTGATCTTACATCCCGACTCACTTCTGGGGCAAGGTGCATCGCAGCTTCCTTCTCTGGAGATTTCTCTCCGGCATATTCGTCCGGATATGATCTGTGCTCTCCCAGTACGTACTGCCAGAACGTCAGCACTTCCACCTTCGCTCATTTCCCTCAGTTCTCACAAACAGACTGCCTTATTTTGTAGTGTGCACTATACAACTGCATGGCTCATGCCATGCAGCTAGCCTCCTGTGCAGTCGATCTCAAGGAATAGACTGCTCAGGTGCAACGGAAGAATGTTCCGTTTGACGTCGCGCATATCCTTTGAGCGTTGGAACGTGGGGTCTAACGTTCAATGTCGGTGTATGTAAGCGGGAGAGTATCTTTCGAGCATTCAACACCAGGCGGGCCCCAATCTGCTGATTTTGATCCGTGGTGTGTCCGTCTAATATACTCGAGTCGCTGCTGATTGACGATAAATGAACAAAGGTGTCGACGATGAGATCATACGTTATGACGGAGGATGATTTTTTCTGTTGATAATGAAAGATATTAGCCTAGAGAGAATGGACCGCGACGACTCAGCTGCGGTGTACCCACACATATCAAAGGCCGGGAGCAAGCCGATAGGTCGGTGAACCGAGTTAAGGTGGCAAGTGCACGAGTACCAAGCAGAGGGGTCCTTCGAGGCTCCCCAATCATTGTCAGCTTGCACGTGGATTATCTGCAACAGAGCAAAAATCAACCGTCCGAGATTCACACTCACCGATTAGCCCACCTCATGATACCGTTGAATTCAAGGTGGCGCTACAAGGCGAAAGGAAATATGAGATGTCGAGATCATGATCAGCGCCTCTTGCCCCGTAAGAAAAAGATGGGTCTGTACAAACCTATCAGTGGACTTCCGAGGCATGGCTCCCAAGCTTTCCACGGGGATGAAGGCGTAAAGTAATCGAATCAAAGGACATAGAGAGGTTTCAAGGATAAGGATAAGGGCGAGCGTATATCGCAGTACCAGGCGGATATCTCGGATGTGACCGGTGTGGTTGTTTCGATGCGCAACGGACAATGAAATAAGGTTATCGAGGAAATCTAACTTCATAATAAGCATATCCGAGTGCGAATAGATCCCGAGAAGCTGGAATCGACTTACCAAAGATATCTGTCCTTCACCTCGCTGTCCCAACTCAACCCATCATCATCAACGCCATGCAGCCTGGGTATTGGTCATTCAAGAATGGCATCGGACCAAATGAACCCATGGGCGACTTTAGTATTGTATAGCGCTCAACTCAACTACTTGAGCGGGGTTTTCCGTGATGTATCTGGCGGTTATTGGACTTGAACCCATGGCCTCTAAGCTGGTCCTGTGGGATGCTACCAACAGTAGCAGGAATCCTACTTACTGGCTCAATAACGTTCAAGGTGAATTAGCTTGATCAGTTTCTGTTGATTCTGCAAGCTGACAGAGTGCTAGTCGTTCTTTTGTCGCGTGAGGAGTAGGAGATGAAGGTTGACGTCGGTGATGTCACGGAAGGAGATCGGGTGATATCTCATGAGCCTACCCGCATCACAACCCCAATGCTTGAAACAACTCCGCTGCTCGGCATTCACCGTCGTTATTGCGACCGCCATCTCCATCACTCTGTTTCCTCAGTTATTTGACCGCTATATCCAAAATCGGCCACAATCCCACCACCCCACGCACAGTGACTCGCTCGATCTCCATCCAACCTGCATCCGAGATACCCAGCGACTGCGAAGCTTGACGACCACATCTACCAGTCGCTCCGGGCGAGCGTACGATTGCTGAATACTGGGTTACCCTTGTTATAGAGCTAGAAGTGAACGCGAGGGAGGAGATCAAACTGGCAGAAAAGGAGAAGTTCCAAGCTCGTCACACATGAACCTTGCAGTTGAGGTACTTGTAGCTTTCGAGCTCAATCAAGAAATTGGAAATTGCTGGTTTGTTATGACTAGGAGATTGCTATCTGGAAATATATACTTGTCCTACATCGCCCCTGTCGATAGTGAATACATCCCGTACGGTTTGACATTTTCCATCACTTGGCGAGCATCGAAAACAGTAGAGCGTCTGAGAAACGGCCTCGGCAAAACACTCCTTCACTCTCTGCGGCTCCTACTGCTCGATTAAAAAGCTTTGGACTAAATGTATGTCCGATTGGGGGTTTCGCCTTTCCGGGACCCGTTGGTGGCGGATGCTAATAATGTGCCTGACAGTTCCAGCCAGAGCTCCATAATCAATCATTCATTGCATTCAGAGCCAAATTAATATTATATATTTGTCTTATTACGCAATGAAAAACGAATATCGGAAGTGTAAACAAGCGGATTCCCAAACTGAAGTGTTGCACAGTCACGTTGTCCAATAAGGCCACGGCAGCTCATGATACTCTTCCGGAAAAAGTGAAACTGATCAGATTGGCCAGCGATATCTCCTCGCAAAGGTGAGTCACTACATTGTTGCCCATACCTTGATGCTTGTCAACTTTTATTGACCACAGCTTTCATACTTCAACCTCGCATATTGAGAGCACGCACCACTGCTATTCGAATCTCCGAATCAATACCTGTCAAAGACCTGCCGCACGAATCTTGTTATCCTTATCTCCCTGTTCTCGTCTTTCCAACTTCGAGAAATGATACAAAATGATGTTTTTATGCATAGCCACAGAAGGTTACGCATTTTCCCTGATTTTGACTCTATGCTGATACTGACGAGCGGTCTCTGATCCACAACGTGTATGCAACTTCGCCTACATGTACTTTATGTAGGGCTGTTGCATGAGTTCAAGTCAAGTACTCGAAACACGAATCAATGCCGATCCGAATGTCATCACGTCAACAACAATCAATACATTGAGCTTCATTGGAAACGGACAACGGCATTCTACTATCACCCGAGTTTACCGCCGCATGTTTCGCCACCAAGCGGACGATATCTTGCATTGGACAATTGACGACTGAGTATCCGACTTGCTCTATCAGATATCAGGTTTCCGCATGCACCCGCTGTGATCGGCCGGATGTACTCTGCAACGACAACTCATGAGGTGCCGTACAGGTGAGATTTCGCATGGTTGTGACAGCTCATGAGGAACTGTCAGTGGTATCCATACAGAGTAACTGGCGTTGGGATCGAGGAGCTTCGGTGGGAACATCTCACGGCGCCTGGCCCGCTATCTGTAAACTGAGTTCGCCCCTGACTAACTCAATGACTTGAACATCTCCATTTTAGATTGCAACTGCACATCAATACAAATTCAATTCAGCTTGGCGACTTGTTGCGTGTTCGATTGTTCCCATTGAAAAGATACCTACCCGGCATTGAATATCGCCATCGCTGGTTCTCCGACGACAAATTTCACACATTACCTCTGTAGGAGCCATGGTAGATATATCCACGAACGATCGCCTCATCCCCAATCTTCTTTCTCTTTCCAGGAGGCGACCCTGCAACACCTTCACGATGTTGTCGTCTCCGAATTCCGCCTAGCGCAATGGGTTGTCTCGACGTGGCTGGAACCCACAACCCACCTCGGATCAGCCACCTCCGCATTTTATGACACCAACCCATGAGCCCCACGCTCCGTCAGCCTCATTTCTATAACCTCCTACAAATGTGCCGTCTTGTCCGTCGATTACTATCGGCGCACCGCGCAGAGGCTGCAAAACATACAGGATCAGCCTGGTATTTTAGGGGTCAAGAAGGGAAGGCGTATCTTTCCCCTTTGGGCGATGCTGTTGTTTGGGGCTTGATTCAGCATGTCCATCGGGATAATGACCTCGAACACAAACAGATCCATTCTCAGGGCATTTGGGGTTATGCCAAAGTCTGATTATTGTTACAGTCCAGCCCCCTTACCATGACCACCACAAGAAACTCCCGGAAACACTGAAGCGGCTGGTTCTCTCGTTCTTCGAAGTTGGCGGGGCTCAAATCATGGTTGGTTGCTACCCCACGCTTCATTACACCATGTGTACAGCACTTTACCGGAGCTAAGTCCACAGCAACACCGCAACTGGTCTTCTGACCTCGTCATTTCGCCGTTTAGGATGGTACAGGAATTTCCAGAGTTCCCCGGCACCGAAATTATCGCCCTTGCTAGCGCTATGGAAACTCAACCTTCAACACTCCTCATGGGTGTTTCATTTGAATGTTGGCAACTTCTATCCACCAGAGAACGAGGCGGATTCGGGGGGGTTCAACCACAGACGGTAAACGGGGACCAGGGTCGTCGCCGACGAGATGATAGTGCTGGTGTCGTTGTTGTCGCCCATCAACTAATGCCGGATCCGGCATTCACGGATTCGCAATTATTGGCCTCGTGGGGAAGTTAGCTTTACTGAATTCGCTTTGGCGAAGCTAGGGGACGACCGCCCGGATATCGGCTGCCCATCATCTCCCCTTCCGTCCTGCAGAATTCTGCCTGCTTTTCAGAAACGTTTCCAGTGTGTGTGGTGTGTGTGGTGTGTGTGGGAGGAGCTGAGGCATGCCAAACTGCATCGGAAGTTGAATGATGCTGACAAACGTGTGTATCCTGCACCGTTTCGCATCGCAAGGAAGGAAAGGAAAGCGAATCAATCTCTAAATGCTGGATCCCACGGCCGGGTCACTCAAGATCCTTTCTTCTTCCGGCTATGATTCCAACAAACGCTTGCCACGTCGGCGCGGGGAGGATGCACAGGTGGTTTCTCGACAAAAGCGCGCCATCCCCGTTGTGGGGCGTCGTGGGAGGATGAAGATATTGTTGCTGGTCGGTTCAGTGATGGCGAACCCGGGGAAAAGGGATGAACAAGGGCATAATGACATGAAGAACGCCGCTATTTCCAATTCATGGCATGCACGAGATCTCGCAGACAAATGGAGTGCAGCCGAAAGCCCTTGAGTGGTACGCAAGGGTCCGTGCTGGAGCTTAAGCTGCAGAGCTCGCCGAAGCTATCAATGCCGAAGCTTCTTTGGTTGACGAGAGAGCTTGAAGGATGGCACTTTCCGCATAACACAGGCAGGGCAAAGAGACAGCGAAGACGACGACGACGACGACGACGAACCTCTGGCGCAGTTTTCAATTCGGATCTTTGCCAATGCGGCGTCGTCGATTCTATGTATGGCGTGCTGTTGTGCTCACGTCACCAGGTGTCTCGTTACTCCACGATCCTCTGGGTCTCTGGCGCCTCAGACTTTGGAATGGTGATCTGACCTCATGAGAGCTCCGGGGTGTCCGTGAGCAAGCTCTCTGGGTGCACTGCATATTCAGAAAACAGCACGATTGGTTGGTCGCAGAGATGGATGGATGTCGGACACCAAACAGACGAAACAACCCCCTCCAAGAAGGTTAAACAACCCCCTCCTAGAAGGTTAAACAACCCCCTCCTAGAAGGTTAAACACCCACCCCCCAGCTTGACCGAGAGCGGCGCTGCGCTGCCGCCTTTGAGGCAGGAAGGCGAACAAGCGTCTGATATCCTCCCACGCTTTTGTTTCGAGGCTGGCAACAGAGTCTAAATGTGCTTTGCTTTTCTGTGCCCATGTCTGCTCTCTGCACGCACATAACTACCCTGCCATCCCCAGAGCTCAACCTCCAATCCCCAGCTTATCCAGCTACAGACGAGTTACCAACTTGTTCACCACCCATCACAACAACTCTTCCAGTCGACGGCCCCATCCAGCAACGGCCGAAGACACCGACGCGCAGCTCGCTTCTGTCCTGCGGTTGATGAACAGCCAAGCTGCCATCGCTCAGACGACTCCTCTCCACATCGCTGGCACTGCGTGGTTGGCATAAGAGACGTGGTCCGCCCAATTCTGCAGCCAAACCACCACCGCTACCCCGCCCCGCGCTATCGACAACAACAACGATAGCCCTCGCCAGAAGCAATTGAAAGGCGTCTCCGTGCATCGACTACACTTCCCACCTCCTGGTCACAGCAGATCGAGATACTGGTGTCTCGTCCGTTTCAAGCGCCAGCCAGCTTTTCCAAATCACCCCGCCCAGACAAGACAAGCTCCATCCAGCTCCCCCACCGCCGACAAACATCATCACATCCGCATCATCCATGAGTTTAAACGGCAGCAACTGTCAACCTGCCTATGTCGAGGACTACGACTCGGTAGTCTCCATGGCTATCCCTGAAACAAGACGGGGAGCCGCCAGAGATCGGTCAGGATTGTCAAAGTCAATATCCGCAAACGCCATCGACGAGGTATCAGACTCTGGATACTCTTCCACCACGCCTCCAAATCAGGACAGCCCGCCACAACAGAAATCAGAACCGTCACCGTCACCGTCGTCGCGAAGAGATCCTTATCGCCGTGGCACGACACCGTCAATGGGCCGGCCGGCAAGCAAGTCGATTTCTCGTGCCACCACTCCAGCCGCCCCGCGAAACATTCCAAATGCTAGGCCGAGAGAGAGATCAACGACTGTTACTTCAACCGATAATGCCGACGAATGCGATTGTTCGGATTGTAAAAAGCCTGCCACCAAAGCGTCGCCGAGTGCAAGCTCCCCGAGTGTGCCCCGTGGAGCCTGGCCTCATAACCACTCGCCCTCGTATCATGGAGTTTATGGACAATCACCGCAGTGGGGACAGGATTTTGGTTACCCATTGTCCTATGACGGCTACGACGGTGTACCCGGTTCGTCGAGAAATGAGAAGAAGAGGGAACGTAGCTCGTCAAATCTCCCACCGCGACCATCCTCATCTTTCCAGGGCGCCATGTCTTCATCCTACGGCTCTGGTTTCGCGCATGGCTACTTCCCGCCATCCTCACCAGCTCCACCACCTCCAGGCCCATCATCAACATGTCCTCCGCCCTCCAACTACATGTACGCGCCGCCTCCACCTCCCCAATCCCCAGCCTACGGGACCTCTCCCTACCCCCCACCACCTCTCGCTATCCCCCCCTACGGCTACCATCCCGACCCCTACGCAGCACCCCCTACCCCCTCCTCCACCTACCCCTCTGACTACCCCCATCCACCCCCCAATCGCCGCAACAGCCTCCGCGCCCCCGCGCCACCCCCAGTCTTCTACGACGACCACCACCCCGACTACTACCCGCGCCCTCCACAACGTCGCTCCACCCGCCTCCCCTCCCACTCCTCCCAAGACCGTCCTCTCTCCTGGACTCCCCAACAATTTGACCCCACCCACCACCGCAGCCTCTCGGTCCCGCCACCACCACAAGACGCATACGCCCCTCCACCATCGAGGAAATCGGCCACCACCCCGGGCCCCCCGCGCAGGAGGGAGTCGGCACATAATCAGGAACGAAACGCGGTGTATCGCCCAAGCGCGTTGTCGAGAGCCATGGAGTCGTGTGCGATTGATGATGAGCCGGCGAGCCCGTCCCGGGGGGGCCATAGTAGGAGTCATAGCCATCCGGTGCATCCAGCACATCTCGGGCATCCAGGGTATTCAGTTTACCCAGTGCATCCGGGGTATCCGGGGCATCAAGGGTATCCGCCGCAGCATTACATGGACCCGCATCCGCGGAGGGAGAGAGAGAGGGATCAAAAAGCCCTCACGATGCCGCCGAGGAGAGAGTACACCCAAGAAGAGGAATTCGAGGAGAGGAGGAAGATGGTGAAGGACTCGTTGAGGTATGGTGGCAGTGGGGCGGAAACGATGGCGTATGGGAGTTTGAGGGTTCCTGGCGGGAGGAGGGCTACGGTGGGGGTTTATGGAGTTTAAGAACTCCGGTATAATTGGTTGCGCCATGGATGGTGTTGGCGCGCTGAATCGCCCGACCATTGACACTGCATGTGATGAGATAACTAACTAACTATTGACACCGCTACGGAAACTACGGATTTTCTTTTGTTGTTACTTTCCTTTGTTATACGATACCCCTTCGGGATCTTTCTTTTGACTTTTTATTTTTTATTTTTTTTATTTTTTTTTGTTGGTTCGGCGCGAGGATTCAGTGCGTTTCATGGGTCGTGGGAGCAGCATATTGGAGTCAGGGAAGGGGGGAAGGGGGAAGAGTAGGGGAAGAGTAGTTGGGTGGGGGGAGGGGAGAGGGGGTGTACAAAATTGATACCTCTTACCTCGGAAGAGAACTTGATTTAGTAGTATACAGGTATAGTACATACACAGAGTGGTCGGTAATGATGGCGTGGTGTTTTATCGCTTTTTCGGTCTTTGGTTTTTTTTTCGGGGGAGAGGGGGGTTGTTAATGCGGTTTGGCTTTTTGTTTTTAGGATTGACGATTGTTGTTGGCACGGTGTGTTTTGGTTTTGGTTTCGGTTTTGGGGTTGGGTTAATTTGGTTTTGCGAATTGTGGGTTGTGGTTTTGTGGCTTTGTTGTTGCGGCTGTCGTTATTCCCTTTACAATTGTGTTAGTTTTTACTAGTAAGTCGTAGTGATAGCAGGAGTAGTAGCTAATACTACTTCTAGTATATCTATCCACTCCACTCCACTTCTCACACGTTCAGCTCCTATTTCCACCGCCCCGTCTCAGATCTTTTTCCGTTGCATCCATCTTCACCCCTCAGAGTCGTCGTCGCCAGCCACACGTCGTCGAATCACTTTCATGACCCATCACTCATCACGTTTCTTGAATGATGGTTGTTCGAGTCGGTTCCAGCGTTTTTGTCGGAGGAGTTTGATGAGCGTTGTAGGAGTTATAGGGATGCAAATAGCTGCGGTGGGGCGGCGTTGGGGAGAAGGGAGGATGGAGGGGAGACTGTAGATTGGGGTTGGGGACCGGGGGCGATGCCAGTGGATTGAAAATATGACGTTGTGCAAGATGATGATGATGATGGAGAACTGGGAAGTTGACTTGGGAAACGGTAACTTTCATGCTCGACTCGGATGATATCATGGCATATATATCGTATCACCGACTGGAAGCCGCCCCAGTACGCTGGATTGGGGATCCTGGGGGGATGGAAATAGGAACAGATACGGTGATAGAGTACCGATAGAGTTGAACTCCTGCGTATAGCGGGAATCGGATTGTGGTGGTTTTATGAAAACACGAACATTCGAACACCGCCACCATCACAACTCCTCCACCGCGAACCAACCAAATCATCCAGATCATCCACATTATCCACCATCCAGTACCCTCCATCAGCGATAAGCCACAACTCGACCTAACCATCAGCACCATCACAACCATGCCAAAGGGGTAGGGGATACATACCTTCATCTTTGTACAACAACTTTCCAAAAAAAATCCTTCAATGTAATCCGCAGCTCACTCTTCACCACCACGGTCACTAACCCGTAACCCGGCCGACTTGCAGGTTACAGGATGAGTTGATGGTGGTAGAGAGCAGAACAGCCCGAGACAGGTTCCCCAAAAGCCCCCGAAGACCCCCAAAAGACCCAAAAGACCCAAAAGACCCAAAAGACCCAAAAGACCCAAAAGACCCAAAAGACCCAAAA
>ML220176.1:0-46478 GCA_004786065.1 Ascodesmis nigricans | reverse complement strand
CCCAAAAGACCCAAAAGACCCAAAAGACCCAAAAGACCCAAAAGACCCAAAAGACCCAAAAGACCCAAAAAAAAACCCAGAATCCAACCAATCTATCACCACACATACCCGGACCATCTCTCCAGCCACAGGACAGATAGACAGACAAACAGACGACCTGATTATTGTAGCAACTACCGGAAAAATCCCCACCACACATGCCGCAATAGAGCCTTGACACAGCCTCAAAAAAGCCGCTGCAGAAGGAAAACAAGAAAAAGGAAACATGCTTGGTCCACGCCGTAAGAGTACTCCCCCCTTCCAGGCCAAAGTTCCTACAAGGCCACTTATTTGACATCAAGTCCAGGTTTATTCAGGTATTGTGTATGGAATCACTCAATAGCCTCCACTTTTTCCAAGTATTCAGCTGGCTTCTAAGATGGTGGATCGTAGCTGGTCAATTTAACTAAGTAGAATATTCATGTCCAATATATCATAAGTTAAGGATTTTGTCGATAAAAAAAAACTCCTCTTTGCTGTTGACAACTTGCACAAGTGGTATGTAACGGGCAGGAGTCGGGGACGGGTGCTGAGGGACCAGAGGCACAACGGCAGGCTTGGGTAACAGGTAACGGCTGAGGACTTGTACTGGAATTGGTGACTGTGACGGCGCGGATGTTTTGATGTTTCCTTTGTTACATTTCTTTACCTTTTCCTTGAAAGTTGTTAGGTGAAGGGCTATGCTGCGGCTGTGTTGAGTTGCTGTGTATACAAGTATGTAGTGGTGCTTGATTGTGTTTGGGTTATGCAAAGTATGAGTCAAGGAATAGGACAGCGGCAGCTGGACAGGATGAGTCATGGAGATGTCTATATAAGGGCCCATATCTTCCCTTTACTGTGTTTTCCTTCTCTTTTTTCTTTATTCTGACCTCTTGTTACTACCTCGGTATACAACCTCTTGCCTTGTGGGCGTCGCCCTTCTGGAAATCTCTTATCTATTACCTGTGATTTTAGGATACTTCGGTTACACCTGTATATAGGGCACTTCGCAGGTGTATTTACTGACCATGTATTTTCTATTTCTCTACTTATTATGTCTCTTGTATTTTCTGCTATCGGTTTGATTATGTGAGGAACGGAACCTGTAACGGGCAAGGGCGAAGGCAGGCGAGAAATAAGAGGGCCAGGGGCACAACGGTCAAGGGAAAGGGCAGCAGGGGTACCGGAGGCATGGAGGTCAATAAGAGCAGGAACAGATACTGGAGGAGGCCACAAGCACACGGCTTTGGCAGGCAAGGGACCCGGATAAAAGGCAAGAGGTTTCCAGAAGGGCGACGCCCACAAGGCAAGAGGTTGTATACCGAGGTAGTAACAAGAGGTCATGATAAAGAAAAAAGAGAAGGAAAACACAGTAAAGGGAAGATATGGGCCCTTATATAGACATCTCCATGACTCATCCTGTCCAGCTGCCGCTGTCCTATTCCTTGACTCATACTTTGCATAACCCAAACACAATCAAGCACCACTACATACTTGTATACACAGCAACTCAACACAGCCGCAGCATAGCCCTTCACCTAACAACTTTCAAGGAAAAGGTAAAGAAATGTAACAAAGGAAAAATTAAAACATCTACGCCATGACATGTAACAGTGAGTCAAGAAGACTATAGAGGTCAATGGGATAACACATGTGAGATGCTAGCTTCAGAATAGAAATCAGGGTTTGGGAATACATATAAGGTAACTATACTGATAAACTTGGTATATGAACTCAATTAGAATTGTTACTCTGGCCCAGAGCACATTGTAAGGTGCTAGCTGTTCATAGAGAACAGGAACAGGAGGCTCTTGAGTTAGGGCGAGGTTAGGGTTTATGACAGACACTTAACACAATCTCAACATATCCTCAATACAGCCTCCTGCACAGCAGCACTAAACAAAACAAGGCTAAGTAAATTTCAAGCTTCTGCACCATGACTCTGTTTACTTCCAGCTCTATTCTGTCACATCTATCTTACACCCTGTTACTGTTGGAAAGGTGGTGTGGTGTTGTGTTGACTTAGTGTAATGAAATATGTGATAGGGGATGGCGGGTATGTTGGGACGGGATTGGATTGGGGAAGGGTGGTAGGAAAATAAAAAAGGTAACTGGCAAAAGATATTGATGTCTGCAGGACTCGAACCTGCGCGGGTTGCCCCACCAGCACCTGAAGCTGGCGCCTTAACCACTCGGCCAAAACACCTATACTCGGTCATCTTTCGCTGAGAATAATAATAAAGCAATTTAAGTTTGTCCTCGCCGCAACGCGCCATATCCCAAAGGGACGCATGCGCTTAAATGATATCAATCAATCAATCAATCAATCTATCCTCGCCGCACCATACAGCTGGAGCTACACATTACATCATATCATTTCCCACAATCGATACAAGTACAAATATAATTCCCCACCTCGGCTCGTTCTTGGTTTTAGTTAAACAGCACAGCCGAAGTCTTCATGACCACGATATACCTCTCATTCGTGCGCTCACTAGCAGTATAAAACTCACCGCCATTCTTGTTATAACTCAAATCCTCAGTTCCCGCGGGAAGGAAGCCGGCGTTGTTGCGCGCGGCACTGCCGGGAACCCAGGCCCACATATCGCCCTTATTCGCTGTTTCCGCGGTATTGATTAGCCATGTTCAAGTTCCACATCTTCCGCCTCGCTGGAAGGAATACATACCGCCATTGCTGCGGCCGAGATAGTATTTTCCGTTGACACTCATGACGCCCTGAACTCGCAGGATATCGTGGCAGTACGCAAAGTTCGCAGACGTGACACGGGATCCCTCAGCGTCCTTCTTGAGCTTCCGGGTGGTGTAGTCGAGCGGCCAGCGGACAACGCGGTTGGCGGCGGTAGACGCGGAGTTGTATTCGGCAACGACGATGGAGTCCGGGGTTGTCGTGCGGTCGAGGTGGATGAAGGAGAAGCGCATTTTCGCGTCGGTGGTGTAGTTTGGCTTATATGTTCTTTTTTTCCCCAATTAATCAGCCACCAACTCACTTCACTTCACTGGGAGGGAATGGAAATAATCATACCTGACCTGCGGAATCACATAAGCGTAATTCTGTGCCGTAAAAGTCCCGCTGCTGGTTCGCCCAACACCATCACCAATCGACACCTTCCAGATATTCTTCAAATCGAACACGCGGACTCCCTTCCACGTATCGACGACCCACAGCGTATCCCCATACCACATAATCCCGCCAGCATGCACCGGAACAGCATCAAACGTAACCTGTCCATCCGTCTTCTTCTTCGGCTCCACCAGCAAAACATGGCGGTACTTGAGTGTCTCACGGTCAACAAACGTGACCCTCACACTGGTATCATCCGCGTTATGCCAGCTCACAACCCACGCCTTCCGTCCCTCGACGGTTCCGGCATCATACGCATCCCATGTTCCCGAGATCCCCTGCGGCACCCATTTCGATGTCCCGAAATCATTGAAATCCGACGTCGCGGACCACTTGTACGCATCGACCCAAGTCCCGCCTGGCTTTGGGTTCGAGGATGAAGTGACTTTGGTGACTTTGTGGTTGCCAGAGTCGAGGATGTCGGAGACTGTGACGACTGGGAGCAGAGACCGGAGAGCCGCGATGTTGGTGTTGTCGCCAGACTCGATGAGGGGGAAGTTGGCGCCGTTGAGTTTTGGGCTCGAGGTGCTGCAGTCGCGGAGAGGGTCCGCGGCGAGTGCGAGAGTAAAGAGACTACCCACGAGGCTGGGGAGGAGAAGGAGTTTCATGGTGGACTGAGACTGTGCGGCGGACAGTTTGCTGTGGGATTGAAACGCGGGGTCGTCATGATTCTTATATGGCTGTTGGTGACCGTCACTCCGGGGGCGCCGGACGGAGGATTCGATTCGGCAGCTTCATGGGAACGAGAGTGATGGACGGCGCAAGGTTAATCGAGGGGAGGAGCATCGGGCTCGTATTGCGCACTATAGATGGAAACTTCCAATTCGTATTCGACGATCCGGTTCCTATTGAAGCCGTTTCAGATCTCGATCCCCCACCATGTGATCACCACAACTGCAGAAGACCATGACCATAGGTATATCTTCAGAAACCGGCTTCCGTTGAGCTGTTGTCAACCAACCGTGGCATCTCTCCCCACCCCGTGTGCGCGGGTGTTGAGTATCTCGAGTGCTCTACAAATAAAACGGCGACAACGCTGGTCCAGACGTTGGAACCTGCTTGTTTCGCGCTCCAGCGCATGCATGGCCTTAGAGGAATTGCGGAAGGAGAGTGATTGCGCGTGCTTTAGTCCCCGAAACCATCGAAAACATCTCATCGACGCAGAATCGTGGTGGTGTCTTGAATGGCGAGTTCCGATGTCACTGTCGTACCACGAGTTGGAAACGTGGGTGAGTCCTTCAACTTTGTTCGTCCCGTATTCCACTTTCCTAGGGTCATAGACTAACTGGGGAAGCAAAGCGAAGAACATCACGCCAGATGCTTGAGGCTGAATACGAGTTAATTCCAGCCCAGGAACATCATAATTTTCACCATTCCCTGTAACTACATGAACTGGATCACACAACATCACCCGGACAATCACCTCATCAATTCAACATTATCACTATACTTCATTTTCTCTCCAGCGCGTCACAATATCCCACCCAATCCCCTTTTACCATTTCCTCCCCTCAATACCTCTCAAACTCCTTCTTCTCAAACTTGTTAAACTTCTCATGCAACTCCTTCACCATCGTCAGCCCTCGCTCCCGCTTACCCAAATTATCCCCCTCCCATCTCCGCCCACCCACCCAGAGACTCGCACTCACCTTCGGCAAATTGACCCTCGGAATCGTAACACTATTCAGCGCGCCAGGCCCCGTCTTCGGCTCTCTCCTCTCATCGCCCAACGGATAATACTTATACTTATACCCGCCCCCCGTTCTCTGCACTTCCTCCTCGGACTCCTCCCACGGCGCGGTATGTGGGATTATCTTCATACGCGTTTCCTGGGAGGTCGCGGAGGTCGGGTGTGAGCCGAAGTGGTTGCCGACTAGGAGGTACGCGCCGACCATTATGATGCCGAGGATCTTGGGGGGGAGGGAGAAGGTTAGTTGGTGTAGGAATAATGGGGGGAGGAGGAAGGACGGGGAAGAGAATATGGGGGATTAGGAAGGGGGACACACGTAGAGCTCAGGATCGCGGCGGGCGCCTTCATCGAGTTTTGCGTTGCGGGCGCCGCGGGCGAATTTTTGCGCGATGCTGGACATTGTTGGTGTACTTGTTCGTATTATATCGTTCCGGTCTGCGGCCTTGTTGGTGCAATCGAGCAACAGGAGGAAAAAGAGAAGAAGAAGAGGAGGAAGTTGTCGAAACCGAAACAATCAAGGACGAGGAGGCGAGAGGCGAAGCGACAGTTAGAGAGGAAGGTTAATCCGACATTGCGGTTGGGGGAACCTAAAAGATAAAGCACTGCTCATGACACAGGGTGTGCATGAGTATGCGCGGAGATGACGTGAAGATGTGATGTGAATCTGCCGGGAGGACCAATCCGCATCCACGGAGAGGACTCGATTGTGCTTTCAAATCATCATCATCCATCATCACACGGAAAACCTGCTTTTCGGTTGACACAGAGGATTGGACGAATGAATGCCATGCGCTATCTATCGCGAATGATCAGCTGCTTGAAACGACGAGAAGAAGAAAGAAAAAGAAAAACACCACTGATATGTAGAACAGACAGACTCCATGAAAGCAACGACCCGCTGAAGAGCAAAGAGAAAAAGAAAAAGCGCATCTCCTAAAGCCCCAAGCCCAAATCGCTATAAATGCCCAATCAGCACAGCATCAAAGATCAAAGCTCAAGCCCGTGAAAAAAGAAAAAAGAACGCCGAAAATAATTCCGCCAAACACCCCCAGTAAAATCCGTACGCAACATTTGACAACGCTCGCGACCACCACGAGCAACCTCTATGCAATAATATCCCCTAATCCGACAACTCGCAATAGCTAACACTACCTCGTGTACCGCCTCTCAAACTTCGTCTTGTAGGAGCCTCTTTCTCCAATGCTGCTGTTCGACGAGGACGAACACTTCTCGTGCGCGACGGTTCAGGCAGGATAAAGTCCGTATCAACAGTCCAGGAAAATCCACCCTCTGGTTCCTTTTTGATTTTAATGCATTCATCAGCCGGGGCCGCCTTTTTACGAGGGCGGCCCGAGCCCTTTCGTCGCTTTGTCGGAGCGGGCTTTACTGGCGCGAGCTCTATATCCTCCAGGCTTTGCTCCTGAGGTTCAACCTTGACTTCTGTGAATGACAGCGACTCCCATAGTGATTTTTCTGGGACTGTTATTTTTGGTGGTTCTGCCATTTCTACAATCTCCCCCTGATCTCCGGCGGGATCTGGACCTGGGATTTCTATTACTGAAGGGAACCTGCGAACTGGCCTTTCCTCTGCTACTGGGGGTTTTCCAGTTAAATCGACGGTATTAGCCTTGGACGGCGATTTGGCCTGTTCTGCTTCCACCTCGTCGGTGACTATTGATCTTCTTGCGCGACGTCGCTTCTTCGCCATATTCTCCGGAGGATCACTGGGTGGCGTCATATCCGTCTGTGCTGGACTCACCAAGCCGGCCTCATTAAAAGAATCCGTTTGTAATAAAATGTCCTCGATCGGCGTTGGATCCTTTACTTCCATCGTGGGTTCGTCTGATTTTCCATTCTCTCTGACGGTCCCTCGTTCTTCCAGCGGTGCTCGATTGGTCCATGGTCTTCCCCTCTTCTTTGCATATCTTTCTCTTTCCTGTGGGGGAGAAGCCAACTTTCCCAGAATAATTTTCGTGGTATTTGTAGCCACAGTACCGTTTTCATCGGCGGCCTCCTGTCCATTCTGGACGACATTAACGACCTTCATTTCTGGGGCGCCATTTGCATCAGGCGAGTTTACGGGCTTAAAGAACGACGAGATGGACTGCTGCTTATGCAGTGCCTGTTTCTTTGTCTTTTTCGCACGGCCATTCTTTGACACATTGTTGACGGGTGTGTGAAGTGGCTCAACCGGTACACCTCCGTTTTCATCCATTACCGAAAGCATCACTACCTGGGTGGGGCTCATTTTCCTCATTTTCCTCGCAGGAGGTCTTGAGCCTGAGGTATCGTCACATCCTGCACAAGCCGGCACTGCATTCACCCGGGAGCGGCGCACCAGCCGTGACGGCGGAGGGGTGATGACATCTAGCGCCTCATCATCGGCGACCACATCCAATGATCTTTTCGGGGTCTGGAATCTCGTTCTCATTACCGGCCGGGATATCGGAGGCGTTGACGTGGTGGTGGTCGACTCAGCCAGCGGGGTCGTCGTGTTGACAGCAACCGCCTCTTTCGCAGTTGCTCGTTGATTTTTGTGGCGTCCCGAAGCCCGTAGTCTGCATCCCTCCACCATATCGGGTGTATCCCTTTCCGCGGCAGCATCAGTAGCAGTAGCGGGGATCACGATATTTTCCTTTTCCTCTTCCTCCTCCTGCTCCGATCTTCTATTTTTCCTATCCTCCTCTGCCCCCGCGAAAATCTTGTGCACGCGGTAATCAAAATCGTTCTCCAAAAATCCCGCATAACCCTGTGCTGATGTCGTCGCTGTGCTCCCGCCCTCCAAAGGCCCCATAATCTCCATCAAGGGCCCCAACAGCCGGTCCACCAGCTCCTCCCGGTTTCTCCAGCATTCTTCACACAGCACGTCTTTGTTGTTTTCCTGCTTCCGAAGTATACTGGCTTCGCGGCCGCATTCAGGGAGGATGCATTTTCGGGGCGAAGGGCCTGCTGATGTGGGTAGAGGTGGTGGTGGCGGGATGACCGAATCTGGGGGAGTAGCAGCAACGGGGAGACGAGACGAGCGACTTTGTCGCCTGGTCTGTAGAGACATCCTGGGATACGCTGTCAGCGGGTGTGTGGTGGAGCAGCGGGGAGGAGCTATAGACGTCGAGGATTCGAAGTTTCGGCGGTGGTGGTGGTGAGCTGGGCTGAGCTGAGGTGAGCTGTCGCGGTGGTGGTGACGGACTGGCTGAGACGCGAGCAAGTTGAGAGCAAGCAGCAACAACGGCGAATGGTGGAAAGCGCTCGCTGCTTAGGTGATCGATCGCTGGCATCCGCCGCACCGTACAACGACATGCTATCCCCTGAGATCAAGTACATGGGGCTATTGCGTGGCTTTGTATTGGTTCACTCTGGTCCTTGTTTCATCATTGTTTTCAGTGGTATCGGAATAAAGATGGAACAAGAGGGCTGCTCCTGGAGCTGGTATGGAACCCCAGCGTTACACCCTACAAAACCAAAACTCCATTTCTAAATGCAAAATACCCCCCAATGCCTCATCTATCATACAACTGACTGACACATATCCTCTCATGGAGACGCCACTGGCTTCCTCGCCGTCACAACATAGTGTAGTTGATATACATGGACCTTCTTATTCCACACCTCTCTTTCCGCCGCATCACACAGCTCCTTCACTTCTTCCGCCGGCATCCCAAAATGCCTCGTAAACAGTGCCATGGCATACGCATCCAGCGCGCGGGTGGATAACGAAAGCAGCGACCACTGCCCCAGTTCCTTCAACTTTGGTTCTGCAGTCATCATATCAGTATCTGTCCCCCCTCGTCCTTTCTCAGAGCTATTGAAACCCACCTTTCGGCCACGGTGCCCACGGCAGTTTCCTGACCGTCACCCTCACATCCACGAATCCCGCCCTCCTCACCAACCCCCCGAGCTGCTGACATATCCCCGGATCCAGCCCCGCCTTCCTCTCCGCCTCACACAGCAGCATCATATACCTCCATAACGCAAGACCATCATGATACGATCCATCGTCGGAGTGTAAATCCAGTGCATGTTCGGAGAGCTCAATGTACCCGCCGGGGGTGCAGTGTCTGTGTGTTGAAAGTTAAATTTAAGCTTCAATCAAGCTCGGGGGTTTAGGGATCGAGAGGGGCTACCTGAACATCTGCATCAAATACCGCTGCCAATCCCTAATCGACTGTGCGAGATGCCGCGAAAAAATAAAATCGAAATAGTTGTCTCGGAACGTCCAATCGCTCTCCACGTCGTCGACTTGGGCGAAGAAGTTCTGGTTATCCTCGTTAATTCCCCAGTTCTACTTCGATTTTCTGGGTCGAGCTCTCTCTAGTTTGCTGAAACTGAAACGCAACGGGAAAAACTAACCGGTGGCACTCTATCTTTCCACGTCAACTCAGAACTCCCAAACCCCCGAAATCCCAGAAAAACTAAAAACATCGCACACGGACACGGAAAACTTACTCAGGCGGCTGGATCGGACTCAAATCGACCCCGGTAATCTCGGCATGTTCATACCGACTGTTCCCATCATCTCCACTTGTCAGCTTTCCCTTCCCTCCCTTCCATCCCTTCTCCTCAAGGGGCACTCACTCCGCCATCGCAATCCCCCAAATCCCTGTGCCACACCCCAAGTCAAGCACGCGCTTCGGATATGTGATCGGCGCGAGAAAGAGTTTGCCGTCGAGTAAAAGGAGGTAGAGATGGTGAATCTATTTGCATTAGTCAGGGGAGGGAAGGAGGGAAGGAGGATGGATGGGATGAAGGGATGGGAGGGAAGGGAAAAAGACTAACGATATCCAGCCTCTCCCTCTCCGGCTCGTCGTTGGGGAGATAGTAGGAACCGTCGCGGTAGCGGTGGTAGGTACGGCCTGTTGGTGAGCACGGGCAGTTTTTATGCTCGTCTTGCCATTGCACGACCAGAGAGGGAAAGAGGGGCAGGGCAAGGAAGGAAACAAGACTTACCATTTTCAACACGGTACGCAAAGACCGAGGAGGTGACGGAGAAGGTGCCTCTGTCATTTCACCACCAGCTCGTTAACATCATGATGCATATCCACATCCACATCCTTGGGGAATTGGAGCAAGGGATGGGAAGTAGGACTCACTGTAAATGATAATCCCCCGCTCCCGCCGCATCCTATATTCCACACAAATCAGCTCTGTATCCTCAGGCTTCGACCCCCCATCATCCTCCCCTTCCCTCTCATCATTCCCTACGCTCCCTCCGACTCCCTCCGACTCCTCCAGACTTTCCCCCACCTTATCTGAGTCCACCTCCAGCGCGCCACCACTCCGCAAAACCACCGATAGCGTGAAAGACAGCAAGCGGAGGAGAAGAAAACGCACCATCTCCTGATCCACAACAATTGGATCCAAGCGTGCACTCCCACCACCCTCTGGCGGTGGTGACGAGCCTAACACCATTCCCCCCCCTGCTCCTGTTCCTGCTCCGCTCCTGGTGATTGAGTTGAACTCGATTTCGATTCCTCCGGCGTTATTGCTGCAGGGGCCAGGGGAGCTCATGTCTCTGGATGTTCAGCGAATTCGATGGGGTTGAGGTGATGGCGAGGGTATTCGGTCAGTCGAGATAGGAGTCGAGTGGAGTCGAGTGGACTGGCTCGAATGGCTTGTTGTCCTCGTCGTGGTGTCGTGATGTCGTTCTCGTCGCCGTCGTCGTCGTATCGTGCTCGTAGTCACGTCCTGTGGTGATCGCCCTCTAGTCGTCCGCGTTGTACCGTATCGTCGTCGTTGCTCTGTGTCGTCTATCCCTGGTATCCCACCAACGTTGTTGTCTGCATCAATCTCCTCGCGCTCGCGATCCCACCCCAGTTAAATACTCCCTCCCCACCTCCCCAGCATCTCCCCAGCACCTACACCATCGTCACCCTACATCTCCACCCATTTCCACCGTCTCTAACTAGTAACGTTACATACATAGCTCCACGCCCAAGTTTTCCGCAACAGTGTCACGCATCCGGCTGGACTGACCTAGTGTTGTCACGTCGTGTCTGGTCCGTCGTCATCGCAGTGCGGTGCCCCCAGAAATCTGTGTTTGCCGGAGGATTTTCGTTGGATCGCGTTAGTGTGGCGGTTGGTGGTCAAGTCTAGAACTAATCTAGTGGGCTTGAAGACCCTGCAGATCGAGGGCGGGGTAGAGTGACGATGATGATGATGATGATGATGATGATGATGATGATGATGATGATGGCGTTTGGCAACTTCACCACTAGAACGATCCCGAAAGCACGATAGCGGAAGCTGTGGACTCATCTCAATTGCTGTATCGTGCCCTAGTATTTCTGCATCCCTCCCCGTCTCAATGTACCGATATCCCCGACCTCCTCCTCCCAGTCACAAACACTCATAATCCCGCCCTCATCCCATCCTAATCCCCTATCCCCATCCACTCATACCCAATTCCTCCACATCCCACACTATCCCAAACAGCTTCCCTTCTCTCCTCCACCTACAAGTGGCGACATTTGGCAGGTGGTCCCTTTCTCGATTTCTCAATGCTAAGTAACGCGGCGGACTTTCAGAACGCAACCACCAACAGCTGGGAGGGCAGAGTCCACGAAGAAATGTGACCTTCACTGATCGTGAAGTCATCTAGCCTCTTCCACTTCTCTTTCCAGAAGTCGTTCCCCGGTCCGTTAACCTCCGCCACGCCGTTGGCAACTCTACCCCATGCTCTTCGGCAAACGCCCGCGCAAGTCTCAGTGCCCGAAGACGACGTTCGAGCGTTTTCTTCAACAAGGAGTCCTCCTTTCGCTCCCGGCGGAAGCGCCCAATTGTTGAGAATACCTAAGCTTCACTCGCAAATTGTTCCGGGAAATGGGGACCATCTACATACTGCTGGATAAGAGTTTCTAGATGACATTCAAGGTGAAAAGCCGCTAGGACAACCCGGCAAACGCACACAGCGCGTGGACCTGAGACTCCCGATACTGCGGTTACCAGTTATCACATCCGGATTTGCTGGGACCACCGGCTCCACTGTCAGCTGGAAACCTTGCCCTTCTGACATTCCCAGAACAGTCAGGCCATCCATCCACATGGCGCTGGTTACGCTCATGGTGTGAGAGTGGGTAAACCAAGCATCATTTTTCGGAGCGTTGTATAATGGCTCCGCATCGCTGGTGCGTCCAACGCGTCTTCTCTTTACCCCGATATTGGATTCGGGAAACTTGCTTTTGAGGACTCCACCATCAGTAATCACTGCAACACGTCAAATTCTCCGTATACCAACGAAGCCTCAAAGTTGCCAGTCCAAGCAGCCAAGATGGCGTGAACAACCCCTACCCCTTCCGTCAGTGCCATCCCCTTCCTAGACATCCAACCAAACTCCTTACTCATCAGTCACATACCCTGTCCCATATGTATCTTCGGTATGCCTCTATAGCCAGCGAGACCAAACCCAAGACCGACACTTACACCCACCAACCGCCACCACATCAGCATCCGACTCGAGCACCAAACAACTACAACCACGAGATGCTTACCATAACGGATAAGATGGTTATCCAGAGGTGTCGTCGGCTCGTTGTTACTCAGCTTAGAAAGACATCCATAGCCAGCGAGAACGAGAGCCGTAGTTTCCCAGAGCACCGAATTCGGAGCACTCGAGCACCTCGAAAAGCGAGATGACGCGAAAAAAAGACACCGAGCGAGAGAGGAGAATGAGTGAGTATCATTCTGCCGCTTGAAGCAGCGAGATGAGACGAGCGATATGAGACGAAGAGGAGATACGAAGACGAGACGCAAGATGAACTTGACGAGCGAGAGGAGGTCGATGAGGAGCGAGAAGCTGAGGAAAGTGGTAGCAGAGCATTGAAGCGGCGGAGCGGAGAGAAAGATCTCCGCTCAGGCCAGAGCAGTGCAGGAACGATGTTCCGGGGCCGCCGTCGCCGCTCCATCATCCCATCACTCGATTGCTGGACATCAACCATCGACGAACGGGGCGGAGCAGCTTCAACTTCGTTCAACCACTGTTCACCACTAAGCATAGCACAAGTCACAAAACCAGGACAATACAATATCATTGAAACCAGAGAAACGACGTATAAAAAACCCAAGTCTACTACTCCCCATCCGCGTCCGCATAATTCCCCCTCCGTGACCATATAGTATCCCATCCCGTTACTGCCATCGATCCTCAATCCCAGCTTCCAACAATATCAAGATCTATCCTTATCGTCTAATGCATATAACCCTCCCCATCAAAACACCTCCCCCAACACATCTAAACTCTAACCTCCACCGCCTCCCTGTCCTCCTCCTCCTCCTTCTCCAGCGGGGCAACATTCAGCACCATTACGCCTCCCATCTCCTCATCGTTATCCTCCCTATCATCCCCCTCGTCCACCACCCCCTCCCTCTTCCTGTCTCTCCCGACCACAACCTCATCCCTCTTCTTCATCCCCGCCGCATCCACCATCTCCACATCCCCATCCCTAGCATCCCCAGCGCCATTCAGTTTAACAATACTACCAGCTGCACCCGCAGTCGCAGGAGAAGCCTCGGAGTTCAGCTTAACGGTACTAAAGCTCTCCTCATAGCTCGGCAACTCCTCCCCGTCCGCATCCTGCTCCCCAACCTGCACATCCCCTCCATCCTCCGTGCGAACCGGCATACTCGCTCCCCACAGCGTCGCATTGCCAACTGGTGCTTGATGATACAACGACGTGGGCGTCGAGCGAGCTCCATACCCCGTTGCACCCCCCGAACTCGATGACGACGACCCGAAAGTCCTGGCGGCGGGGGAGAGGATGTTCATACCACCCTCTTCGTTGTCATCATCGTCGCTATCGCTGGGGCTGTTACTTTCGCTGCCTCCGAGGGGTTCTTGCTCTGTGTCTGCGTCGGCGTCTGCATCATCATCCACGCCCTCAGCTGAGAGTAGTCGCGCTTTTGCATCCGACGCGGCCAGGAGAGAGGTGTATGCCTTCCCGCCGAGATTTTGGTCTGATCTGCGGCGGTAGAAGAGGAGGTATGCGGCGGGGGTGACGACGGACGTCGTAGACGTTTCGCGGACCGAGGAGTCATCGCAGTAGTACCATTTGCCGTTATACCAATTCCTCACCGATGCGGTGTAGTGTCCTCCACCAAGGCCGCCGTAATGGTTATCGACAGCGATGAGATCATACACCATTCCCTTCCCTTCTGTGACGCCGACGCGTTTCGCGAGATCGAGGCCCTCAATGGGGCATTCGATCATGACATCAATCTTATCCCTAAAGCTCCTCGACGCGGAGAACCGCTTCAAATGTACAACGAGGATATCCGGGCATTTCCACAGCTCGAATTTCTTGGTTGCTCGTCGGTGCTCTTTGCATTTCGGACAGAACCACGGGTCGTCGGCACTTAGGACTTCTTCCTTAGCGAACTCGTCGAGACAGTCTTCGAGGTGGATTCCGCGCGCGCGACGTTCTTCGCGGCGTCGGCGAGCGAGGTTGAGGGTTTCGTCTTCGAGGACCGGGATATGGGTGGGCTCCCAGGTGCCGATCCCGCGGAAGTCGGTGGTGTCGTGGACGCTGCCGCCGAAGAGAGCGTCGTAGCCAGTGTCGGTCCAGTCGAGGAGGATGGCTTCGCCGAGGCGGAGGAGGGGCTTGGGGGAAGTGGTGGGTGGTGGTGGAGCGGGGGAGAGGTTTCGCGGGCTTGGGGAGGGACGGGGAGCAGCGGGAGAGGAGCCGTTGGCGGTGCCGTAGAAGCCGGAGGGTTTGATGGAGGTGAAGGGCGGGATGGTGTTTTGTGTGGCATAGGATGGCTCGAGATCGTCATCGCTGGCATCTTGCATTCCTGGTTCCTCGGGCTCAAGAATATCGTCGTTGTCGGAAACATCCGACTGGTCTGGAGTTCTCATCCCCGATCCGCGGGCGGCGAGGCTTACGCCGGAGCCGTGTTTCTGAGGAATCGGGCTGGGGGAGCGGCTACGATTTAAACGTGCTGCTAATGGAGCCGCACCAGTTAGGTGATTGAATCCTTTTTGTATCCGTTCGCCATTGCTCGGGACTACCGAGACCTCAAAAAGCTGTGACACCACCTGAGGCGTGACTTTCTTCTCCCTGACAGGCGCCTGTTGTTTCGGTGCCGCCTCCGCTTCCTTTGCCTCCTCAGCATCGGTTACAGACTCAGCATCCTGCATCGAAACATCTACAAAGCCGTCCTTCTCATTATCCGGTTTCTCGAGATTAATCTTCGGCTTGCTGATATTCTCCACCGAAGCCTCATCATCATCATCCAGCTCAATCTCCGCCTCAGGCAACGCTTCCGTCATATCCCTGGTAGTGAGAATCTGCACCTGATTAAAAATCTTCCTCAGTATTGCCTCATAACTATTCTGCTCCTCTCTGGTGAGAACAATAAACATCGGCAACCCAAAGGCCTGTGTCCTTCTCTGATGGAACACTGGAACAAGCATCTTCTCGGTCTGGGCCGGATCCTGGTTGGTGTCATCAATGCGATCCTCGCTAGATCTATTATAGTACGATGATTGGTATGACGGCGTGGCCTTCTTCTTAGGACCAGGCCAGTTGGTCGGAATATGGTCCAGCTCGTAAAACACGGCGAGATCTGTTTGGCTCGTAATCTCTTCAGACACAGATTTACCATCATCGTAGTGTTTGAAGAACCTGTTCTTGTAGGATTCCGACCCCATGATCTAACCCGTTAGCGCTTGCTGTGTTGTGGGGGACGCTCTCATACCTTCTTTGGATCGACGCCGAATTTCTTCCCAACAAACTCCTTCAAAGAAGCCATGCTTGTATGCTTTGCCATTTCCACCGGGACATACACAGGCGTTGTGTGCTTTCCTCCATAAAGAGGATAGAAAATGACTTGATGGCTCCAAAGGCTCTCAATCGGCAGCGGCAACGTCAAGTCCATGAATGGATCGAACGTGATACTAACTTTGCCACAGTCCGGGCAGACCAGCGTAGACTTGTAGAGGCCGGCGAACAGGTCAGCAACAGCAGAGTCATTCCTCTTCTTGTAGATATTCCAATGAGTCTCGGCGAGCTTCGCAATCTTCTCTTGGTCGCCAACCATATCGTCGGTAGAGTCCGGACGTTCTATGTACGGCTTTTTCACGATTCGGTTGAGATCCTCGTGTAGGCCATCGAGCAGGAAGGCGAGGAACTCCTGGGAGTCTTGTTGCTGGTATCCCAAAAACGATGGACCAAATCGACCGATGGTGTTTTTGAAATCACGAGGGGCAAAGGAACTGGACGCGTTCGGAGAGAAAATGTTGTGCAACAAACCCGCATAGGCCATGGCGACCTTACCGTTATGGCTCAGGGGGTTTGATGGGTTGAGTTCCTTTTTGTGTTCATCCACTGCAATCGTCAGCATACTCCACACACACACGAGGAGATCAACTTACACAAAAAGTATTTTGACAGCTCCTCGACAGCCCTCAAGCATTGCAGTGCCGAGTTCATATAGCATGTATTGCCCAGATTACTCAAACCACACGTACCCAAGGGCTTCCCTTCACGTTTATCCCTTCCTCTCATGAAAATGGAGCTACCTCTCGCAATGAGGCTTTTACCCACACTCGATTCTCCGGATGCTGGGGCTTTTGCTTCCTTCTCCTGTTTCTTCTTTTGAGCCAGTTTGCTGGAGTTGAATCCATGCTTGAGGACTGTGACGACCTCTCCAAATTTGGTGGCACGATTGACGGGCGCCTCGCTAATCCACCCGCCATCCGACGATTGCTCTTCTATAATAATGGCGCCTCCTGTCCCAAGGCCAGCCATTCCAATCTTGAGACCCTTACCATTGTAGTTGGGGTCGTTTGTCTGGTCCTTGATATCGACGAGTTCCATGTCGTTTTGGGGGAATTCCAAAAAGGGCTGCAAGTCGAGCACCATCTGCTTGAACGTTCCGGCCTTCTTCTTTGATGACTTTTCCGTTTCATTGGTAAGGTCGCTGTTGACTTTCCAGATCCGAACCTTTCGCGTCGCTTCTACTCCAGCTACCGTCTTGATCTTCTTCAGGAACCTTTGGAATCCTTCGCTTCTGGGTGAAACAAGCTTCTTGGGCTTTTGCTTCTTTTCCGTGTCGAGACTTTCTCTCGTCACCTGTATTGACGGGTCTCGCAGGCGATAAACGATAAAGGTGGGAGGATAGAGTTCGACCTGGATGTTTTCAGACCCGACATCCTCAGCAATGTTGACAGCCTTTCTTCGGATGACCGGCGAGTCCTTGGACAGTCCGTACCACGCGACGAGATCGTTCCAAGCTTTTGCAGATAGTATTTCAAAATCTTCGCCCAGCTGTGCTTGTTTCAGCGGAACATAGTCGTCCATTAAATCGTTGGATACTGTTGACTCTGGCGAACATCAGTACTTGATCTAGCACATGGTAAAGGGAGCTCACGAGAATCATTCGACCGCCTTCTTTCAATTTCCTCTAACTGCGCCGTATCCACGATCCCGGAATTATCAATAGGGCCGAGCGGCCGCTCCAGCTCCTCTTTTGACACCTCTTTTGCATGCTCCGGAAGCTGAGCCATGAACCTTTTCAACCACGACCCTGAAATGATGTAGTAGTCTTTTCCGTCCTCCAGCGGGCACGCCTTGTCCAGCGCAATTGACTGGACCTGTATTTCCACAGTCGGGGGAGCAGTGTCGGTCGTCGATGGAGCCGTGCTGGTTTGTCCGTTTGTCGCAGTACCAGAATCAACTTCATCGGCATCCACCATCTCAACGGACGCCAACCGCGACCTTCCCGGCTGGTCCGCATCCTCCATAACTGCATCGCCGTCGTCGTCCCCGCCTACCGGGTTATGAGTAGTTGTGGTTGGAGGGTCCTCGGACTTGAGTCTCTTTGCCGGTGACTGGGATCTGCTGGGCGGTTTCTTGGAGATGGGGTTTTTGGGGCCCAAGAACGGCGGCCCGTCGGACTGCTGGGTTTGCTCCTGCTGGTCTGTCATGGCGGGCTTGTGAAGCTGAAAGTTGACCGTGTTCGTTATTGCTCTGGCTGGCGAGGAGAGGTAGACGGAGGAGGGAGGGGACGGCGACGTCTCTGTTGGAGCTGCTGATACGGCGGACGAGAAAGCGGACAGCGGGAGGTCGGCGGTGTCGAGGTATTTCCGCTTCCTGGGAGTTGATGGGTCCGACGTCGTGATTGTTTCGGTGGGAAGAAGCTGCGGCAGTGCAGGCTGCTGCAGCTGGAGGCAAACGAAGATGGTGGAGAGCGGCCGGTGCAGCGGGTTGGGTGGAAGGGACTGCTGGTTTGGGGGGCAAGCGAGCGGAAGAGCAAGCAGAGATGGGGAGAAGGCGATGAACGAGATGGAATACTGTGAGAAAGATGGCGGGTGTTGATCTGAGGGGAGGGCGGTGAGGATGGGCGATGGATGGTGGGTGGTTGATGGGAGCGAGGATGGAGGAGGAGGAGGCCGGTGGAGGGGCACAGCCAGGAAGGAAGGATCGAAGGAAACGTCACCAAACAGAGTCAGCCAGCGCTCTCGGGACGCTGCGATGGGCGTCGTGCTCTGCGGCAACCGATGTCTTGACGATGGGCTCTGGAAGCAGAGAAAATCTTCAACGTCCTCTTCTCGCTCTCTCTTCTCTTCGCGTGTCGTCTCCGGACGGACCTGAAGTTACAAACACTCTAACTACCCCACCATCCAGCGCATCCTCCACCAATCCGCCCTCAGGTCCATGACGCACAACGCGTCCCTCCGCTCTGCTTTCCAGACACTTCAAACACGATGGCCGTTTCGCCTCCTTATCACGACGAACTCCGGAACGTGGCTTGACGGTTCCGGCAGGCTGACGCGACAAACCGGACGCCTGACTCCGCAGAGCCTCAACTGCCCCTCTTCAGTCTGTGATGTCGCTGAACTTGAACGAGAAGCAATGTGTAAAGTTATTGGTGGGGATGAATGGATTGGCCATCACCAGGAACATTGGTAGCGGTGGACAGATTCCGTCTTGCAGCCGAACAGTCAACACCCAGAGATCTGTACTCTCGTTGTCTGACGAATTCAAAGAATACGAATACCGATACACTATTTCTCTTCGAAGACTTCCCTTCAACATTTAGAACTTTGGTAAATACAAGAAGAATATCTGTCAAGCTTACTCAGACCGAGTGATTTCTCATGATCCATTGCTATGATGGAGCGTTTCATGTCGGTTGCTCTTCCCTTCGCGCTGTTTACATTGGTGCCCTGATGTGCTGGCTGCCATCACCTCGCAGACCAACCACTTCACAGCCCCAACCACCACCGCACCACCACCCTTCATCACCTCTTCAATTCTCACCTTCCTCCTCTCCTTCGAATTCGACCTCCCCCGTCACCACCGGCACCATGCCGGCCCTCCCCGCTACCCCTCCCTCCTCCCCCCTCGACCATCTTCCCTCCCTCCTCCATCGTGCCCACAACCTCCTCCCTCGCGGCCACCACGACCACGGCAACCACGCCAAACCACGCTCCTTCTCCCCCGGCGTCCTCTTCGTTTTCTGCCTCCTCGGCGCCTCCCTCGGCCTCCTTGCCTGGTGGCTCTTCATCCGACAAGGCGGCTTCTTCTGGAAACCCTGGGATTGGGCCGACTACAAAGCGTCCGTCCTCCGCAAACCCGAACGACGCCCCGACGACGCCCTCACCGTCTTCTCCGACGGCACCGTCCGACGAGCTGGTAGCAGTGTTGCGGGCAGCAGCGTCGGCCCCGCTCGAACAGTTGTTCTAGGAGAACTCGATACCACGTACCAGAAAAGCTTCGTCGTGCCGAACGAAAAAGGATACGAGGAAACACGCGCGGAGCGGCGAGCACGGCGGCAAGCGCTGAAAGCCCAACGACAAGCTCAGCGATACAACGACGACGGTAGCGCATGGGGTGGCACGATAACCCGTTCTCTCTGGGGGCGACTCCGTGGCGGGAATGCGTCCGAGATTCATCATCACCAACCTCTCGATGTCGACGACGACGACGACGACAATGACACCTTCCTCCAGCGCGAGAAATCGCTTGCAAGGGCAAGAGACCGCTATGTCGACGACCCAAACCCTGGCGATCTTGGAACATCTGATATTTCAAGCTATGTCGACGAGCCTGCTGCACCGCCGCTGCAGTCCGTCGTCGGTCACTCAGAGCTCTCGAGTAGTATGCCGAACCCCCATCCGCAGCGGACGACAACAACCACCCGCCCTCCCCCAACAGCGGCGGCGATTAATCGTATGGCGTCCTACGCGCGCGGGGACGACGGTGCAGCTCCCCCATCGAGAGTGCAATCCTTCGCTCGCGGCGACGACGGTGCAGTACAACAGAAACCGCGCCGCTCGCAGTCCCACTCTCGCCACAACAGTATCGATACCCCGTTGACACGCAAGGAAACGAAACGACCGATGGGGGCGCGCGCGCCGACGCAGAAACACAAGTCCCGGGAGAGCAGCAGGAACCGGGAGTCGGGGTATGCGGTGTATGAGACGAAGAGCTACCAACACCAGCAACAACAAAAAAGGAAATCAACCGCATCGGCATCATCCGCTGCTGCACCGAGAGCAAGCAGTGAAAGAACCAGGGAGCGGGAGCGAGAACGTGAGAGAGAGCGGACGAGGGAAAAGGAAAAGGAAAAGGAGCGTGATCGTGCACGCCGCAGCTCCACTCACCGCTCCTCCCGTCGCGACTCCTCCTCACCCCACAAATCCTCCTCCCGCCATCACTCCACATCCCGCCATCACTCCACATCCCGCCACCAATCCCGTTCCCCTACCAAAAAACCTCTCTCACCCACCAAACAAACAACAGAAGCATCATCATCTCACCGCTACGCCCCCACCCGCCCCGCTCCCGCCCCATCCGACTCCGACTCCGACTCCGAATCCGACACCGACTCATCGGACGAAGCCTCCGAACTCAACCCCTCGGAAATCGGCCTCGCCAAGGGCAACAAAATCTACCACCACACACTGAGTCTCGACCCCGCCATCGCCGCGCGTGCTGCCGCTGCGCCGGCGGGTGCTGCGGTCGTTGCGCCTGCTGGAACGGCGCGGAACTTGGCCGGCCGGGATCGGGGTGGGCGCGGGAGCACTGCTGCGGCTGTGACTGTCGGGGGGAATGGAGGGAATGAGAGGGGACTGGTGCTGAGAGGGGAGAATGCCGTGGTGAGGGGAAATGGGGGAGGGGGCGGAGGAGTGGGTGGAGGAGGGGGGAATGGGAATGAGATTGGGATGGTTAGACTCGGGAAAGGGTATCGCAGAGGGAGTGGAGGGAGTTTGAGTTCGGTCGGGAGTGTGGGGAGTAGTAATGCCGGACGTTGAAGGGATGACGCGTCCGGGGGGGAGAGGGCAAGAGGGGGAGTCCATGATATCCTGGTATGATTTGAGAAATTATGATTTTGTTATGAGTTGCGAGACTGTGTGCTATGTCACATTGATATGTTGCTATACGATATCCTGTATTTTGTGTTCTGTATTATGTCTTGTTTGCTATGTTATGATGTGTTATGATGTCTTGCTTGGTCTGCTCTGATCGTTTATCATCGTTTATGATGCGCTTTGTCGTTGGTCGTTGGTCGTTGGTCGTTTGTTGTGTTTTATGATGTTTCATGATCTTCCATGATGCCTAATTCTACCACCAGGGTTTTTCAGTTCAGTATATTGTGAACTGGCGGGTGTACCACTATGTTTGTAGGTTATATCGAGACCTGGCCGTGAATACAGTAATTTCCCACCCTCCTTTAAGTTGTGGCCTGCACTGCTCTCCTGCTTCTTGTCCTCACCCGCAGCTATCACCATCACCATCACTATCACGCCTTTCTCATCATCATCCGAATCACCGGGTCATAACCACCTCCGCAGCCTCGGGCTAGGACGAGTGGTCACGGGCTCGTGCCTCACGCTGAAGGTATCGCGAGGAATAGAGAAGAGTAGAGTAGAGTACGCATGTTGTGATTCGGGTCTGTCTCACTGTGCACTCACAGTTCATCACCAATCATCACTCCTCACCCTCATCACCTCCCATCAATCATCACGCATTGACGCTGTGCCGTAGACTCACCCCGCGACTCATGCTGAGACTCAGGCCACCCGCAACTCCGGGTTTCCCAAATGGCCGGAGTTTAGTTAGCGAGTTAGAAAGGCAGAAATGTGGAGAGGCTCCATGGGCGCCGTTGGTGTGCAGATGTCATTGACAAGGACAAGTCACTGAGGCATTGGTCGGAGGTTCATTGTCAAGTCAGAGGTTAATTGATGTGAGCGGACAATCTCCGCTGCGGCGTTCTGAGGCGGTTTATGAGATATATAGAGAGCGATAACGACGGGAGCACGGAACTTGATGATGGAGGCACTGCACTGCACGGGTATCGTGGAGGAGAGTCTACTCTGCCATGTTACACGATCCCTTATCCAGCTCCAGATACCTTCGACAGAACGGATATGGGGCCAATGGTCGTCCGTACTATAATATGCATTCAAACGTAAAACCTGTTACCGCTCCGCAGAATAAGAATAATCAACGCAAACAACGTCGAAAAAAACAGATCCACGGTGAAATTTGGATGGTCCACACAAAATCACCAATCCTCTCATCTCACGTCTCCAACACTTCCTTCATCACGCCCACTGACGACATACTTCGCCCTCTCCTTCGCCCACGGACGCCCACATTCAACTTAGTGATGAGCTGATTGCCATATCCTCATAAGCAAACCAGATCACACCCACTACACCCGAAGGAGTACGCCCACTGTCTCCACTTCCCCAAATGGATCCATCATTGTTGTATTACATATTCGACCACAACGTGGACCCCGAGAACTCATATTACTGGCGTCAACATGGCGTCAAGATCGCCAACCAACTCGTCCAAGTCCACAAAACGATGGAATTCTTGGTGACGATAGCCGGCGCGAATTTGTGCACCGCCGACGATGACGCCCCCTTCCAGACGTCTATATCGATGAATGCCTGTGGAGGCTTCCGTGAGACGTGGAACACGAGCAACGCCTTTAAAATTGGTCCTAACTATTATCGGATATGGTGCCTTGCGTTTGAAAACACGAACCACTCCTTGCTCGGTAACCCCAGACTATGAAACCATGCTTCCCGGGTCGAGTCTAGGTATCCATGAGGAAAAGGGCGCCGGAAGCTTAGGGACCTGACTTCGAGTCCCAGGACGCGACTATTTTATAACAAACAGTCATGCCTTGGCCCCGGACTGTCGGTTGTCCAACTCATGTCCTCAAATTTCATTGAATCCGGACCCGAAAACGGAGGTCGTCTTCCCAGCGGACGATGATATGTCATAACCGTACAACGCATGGATGAGATGCTTTTGCGGTTGAAGCTCAGGCTGGAGCTGAAGGTGAAGTTCGAGTTGTTGAGTCCCACAATGCTGATATGGTAGAGTACGAATTGAATTACCACTCCTCTTGGCTGTTTGCGGCGCCGACTCCAACTCGTCGGATCTTGTCACCGTTCAAGTTTCTTGTTAGGCGCGGCGCGTAAGTTGCGCGGGTTGTGGGGTTGTATCTGCGGACTCGGTCTCGAACTCGCACACGGACAAGGGGCCCCGGGAATGAGGGTTAGTGAATACGGTGGTGTTTTGTCGTTTCTTTACGCGTGTGGTGTTGGGGATGAGCATATCGAGGGATGGATACGATACTGGTACTCGGATTGTCGTTTCTTTGATAGGACTGCCATGGTTGTGCTGTTAGATCGGAGGACACATGGTGAAAGGACTCGGACAGGTGATAGTGTGCTGTCTTTTTTCTTCTTTTTTTTTTTCTTTTTCTTTTTTGTTGTTTGTTTTGTCATTGTTGTTTTTTTGTTTGTTTTTTTTGGTTGTGCTTGTTGAAGTTAGCTCCACCGAAATCCCCAGATTGGTCCTCTATCAATGAACACGGAAGATAAGAAAATCTTTCTATGGTATGGCGCTTTTTTCCTGACACATCGAATTATGCGCAATCACTCGCTATATGGAGTATGTAGTGGAATGACTAGAGAGGGACTCGGAGTGAAGGGTTAACCTATAGTACTAGTACACGACTGCTCCGTTGCAGAAAGGGTTATACCGCCCAGAATGTGGTATTTGGAAAAGCATGACTATATCAGGACGTGATGGGCACCAACCAGAAGCTGGTGCTGGAGAATAGCACTTTAGATGAGGATGAGGATGATGGAGATCGAGGAGCTGCAGCACAGGAGGAGAGATGAGCGAGTGGTAGTCCTGAGGAGGTGTGGGGCAATGGTGGTGGCGTTGGAGAGCAGGAGGAAAGATGATAGATGACCCACCCCAGGATTACAAAATTCATCACAGTTAACTTGAGCCTACCGTATACCTAGTAGGGGTGCATAAAAAACGCGGGGGATAAAAACTTAAGTGGTGCCCTCGGTGGCCCAACCCAAAACCAACCCAATCCAGCAACATCACGATATTGTATCTCGCACGGTGCGCACAACTCGTTATGAAGTAGTTATATGTAGGTATGCTTCGGGGCCGCGACAAAAAGTTCTAGAGTCTGGAGTACTTAACTACCACCGTTACCTCTCCTGCATCCTCCATCAGCGGAGAGAAAACTCACCATTCTAGTCCCCGCGGCGCGCATGAATCGCATCTGCCAGTGCGCTGCGCTACAGTCCGCGCCACGGATCCACCACATGGTGTCTCCAGTCTCCAGTTCTCTCCCTCTGCCTCCGCTTCCGGGGTTGTCTGAAACGCTCCACCGTCACGCCGCTGGTAGATAGCTGCTGCGAAGCGACAGTAACATGCAGTGCGTGTTGCATCATAAAAAACTGTGGAGGAACTAGGCAGCCGTGGGGAGTGATGTTGCGCTGTGCGTTGTGGTGAGCGGTGAGTGGGGACGATGAGGGTTGGGATGGACACGGGGATGGGTTTGTTGGGATGGAATTGTTCGTTAGATTCGTTTGTTGTGCTTCGTTGGATCGTTGAGTCGCTCGTTGAGTCGCTTGTTCGGAGTTGGAGTTGGAGTTGGAGTTGGGAGGTGCAGTCACATAGACAGACAGAGACAGACAGACACAGGTACAAAATCATGATCATAATGTTTTTCATTTTCATAGTCGTATGTATATAACATGATCGAGACAGTCGCCCCCGAAAAAAACCAACCCAAAAATAAGCCCCCCCTGCTCGAGCCTGGGTCAAGTCATCACATCGCACATCGCATGCAGCCCACGTAAGCTGACATGGCTGTTGACGCGTCCCCACCAGAACCCGAAAACTCGAACCCAGAAAAAATAATGTGTCATCCATCGTCTAGAAAGGTGGTCCCGCCAAAGAAGAGAACAAAGAACAGAACCAAAGAAGAGAACCGAAGAAGAAGAAGAAGAAGAAGCTACCAGTAGTCCCCTTCATCCCATGAACCCAGCAAACCGAGAAACCAGATACAAACCGTGAAAGCGAAAGAGGAAGAAGGAAAACTACAGAGTACAAGATGATATAAGGTACAGGATAGGATGGATAGACTCGAGTCGGGGAAGAAAAGAAAAAATAAAACCTACAGCAGAAAGAAACAAGAAAGAAACAAGAAGGAATAAAACAAGAACGGTACAAAAACTTGAAGCTATCTACATGAACACTTCCGATCCCGATCCCGATGATCCCGTGCAATGCTTAAACTCAATCCCAAACCCAAGAAATCAATCGCTCGCTGTCGTAACATCATCATAAATCATCATATCCCTCGTCACGGTCACCGCCATCGTCCGTGCCATATCGTCGTCCCCCACATCGTCGTCTTGTGTCCCTGGTCGCTCCCTAATGACCCCTCGCAACCCTCAAACTCCTCACAGCTTGCCGAAACGAGAACCCCCCAAAAAGCCACTGGTTTGCGTGCCGTCCATAATGCGGGAAATCGCTGTCCGCACGCTTCTTCATGTTGAGTTGCGGGGAAGAGGGGCGTCCGCCGGAGAAGGTGTGGGCTTTGCTTGTTGTGCTGTGTGGCGGGAGAGAGCGGTGTGATGAGTGCGAGTGAGTGGAATGTGTTGAGTTGCGGGAGAGGTGGGAGAGTGTGGAGTGTGTGGAGCGTTGAGAGGGTGTGCGGAAGGGCATTGGGGGAGGTGGTGGTGGAGTTGTGGTTGGTGGAATTGTGTTTGGTGGTTGGTGCTTGATAACTGATGAACCTGCCTCGATTCGTCGAGATGTTTGTTATTTCTTCGTCGATTCTTCGTCGATGATGATGATGCCGTAGATCGTAGCTGTGGAGAGATAAACTTTCAAGAATCACAACTTAGTTCGCGAACAGCCCTCCCTCAGGCGGGGAGGGGCGAGCTTATATCTTTACCGGAGTGCTGCCAGTTCTACCAGTGTGGGTGTGTGAGCATGGCTATCACCCCTCTGACTGCCATGGGGCGCCTGGGATGCCTCCCCCTCCTCCAGGCATAATGCTTCCCCGTGCCCCCCCCTCCAACTCCAACCACCAACCCCTCCATTGACTGGTATTGGTGTCGATGCGGCATGGTATGCCAGTGCAGGGATCATGTCTGTTGCCGTGTCACCACCCCCGTCGCGCAAGGCTCCAAGGCTGAATCCGAGTCGCTCCTGCGCGTTGTGAAGGTGTGACGACGAATGGTATCGCGAACCAACGAGAAACGAGCAGGTGTGGGATGATGCAACGACGCATTTAGAGTATGTAACGCATGTAACGCATCTTGAGCTTCCGGGCTCGATTGGATTGGGTTGGAGTGGAGTGAGAGGCTGGGAAGAGGTAATATATTGCGTGAGTCACTCTGTCAACTGTCGCCCTCAGGTTTGTCCTCATATGTTGCGGAGTCGGCGGTGTCTGCACTGTCTGCGGTGTATAGTACTGTACCGGGAGAATACAGAACGGTGGGTGCGTGGTGCGTGGTGCGCACCCTCCTCTGTGCTGGGTGCGTGCATGCTGTATTCGTTGTCGTTGTCCTTGTCGTTGAGGGTGAAGTTGTGGTGGACGACTCTGAGTGTGAGAGAGTCTTACCTTCCTCCAAAAGTTCGTGGAAAAGGATAAATCTACACCCCTTGTTTGCTTTCCTGGGCACACGAGTGGCTGCTGGGCTGTTGCTTCAGACACCCGTTCGTTCATTCGTTCATTCGCTCTCCAGCGTTGAGTCCCAAATCCAGAGTCTCGACATGGGCTGCGGGCCGCATGGTTACATCGTAGCCCTACTGGTAGGTACCCCTCTCTCTCTCAAGGGCGCTATCGGCGGCGTACGTATTACAGTATAGACGAGCGGCCTTATTCCTATCGCATCGCGCTTGTTTCATATCACCTCCTAGTAAAGAGAGTTGACGACGAGGACGACGACGACGCAGCTGACGACAGCACGGATATTCATAGCACTCACATTCAGCACCTGGAGATAGTCCAAACTCCAGACTCCAGACTCTAGAAATAGGAACGCATTTTTATCCCTCTCCCCTTCACACACACTCCTCCGAGTCGCGCTCTGCTGACCCTGCATCGACTCCCCTCGCCCATCCTGAGGAACCCTGAGAACTATCGATATCCCGCCTCCTGATCCAGTCGATGGGTGTTTTATTTCTGGCATGGTGGTCTCGCCGCCGATTACCGTAACCCCGGTTCCCGAGCATCCCGAAGGAACCGAGTCGAAGTCAACCTTGTCCTGACGTCCATCCATCGATACACATCCCGGATTCATGATTGATTGGCGTCTGGCATCGTTGCGCATGAGGCTGACAGACGTCGCATGGTCGTGTGACGAGCACCTGACTGGGTCTGATCAAGGCTCTTATCCACCATTCACGCTCGAGAAGCTCGACAAAGAAGAGCGACCAGAGGGCGACAATGGAGACGCGTCATGCCAAGAGCGAGACATCAGGAAGCTCGGAGGGAGGAATTAGGATGTCAGTCTCACCGGACCGTGAGTGATTGCGGCGTGGCGATGATGATGCCAGTGGGACTCGCCGGGGAATGAAATGGTATGAAACAATGGGGAAACACGCTGGGGAAACACTGGGGAAAGGTCCGGTGTACCGGCTGGTAGAGTTCATTGATTGTAACAGATATATTCCCTCTTCATGCCACTATTGAGGTCCATCGCGCATCGTGATGTTGCAGTTGATGTGGCGGTATACCATATCACGCACTATCACGCACTATCACTCGACCGAATGTGAATCCTGGTGAACGGTGCTTAAAAAGAAACAAAAAACCACTTTGTCTGGATTGCAATAATATCCTCCGAACAATCAAAAACCAAACTCAAGAAGCAAAACGCAGTACATAATTCCCGTTATACTTCTTTTTCTGTCCCTTGCCCTCCGACTCTGACTCGGGCCTGACCAACAATACAACCACTGGCAGGGCAACACGTATATACAACTTGAAGATCATCATCTGCTGGGGAGACGACCCGACTTCTACAGGATGCCACTGGCAGGAATATTTTGTCTTCTCGTCTTCTCAATTGCGTCGAAACTTGGCCATTGGCGAAGAAAAGATTTTCTTGTGGCACTGGAAGCCACGTCCCCAAGCTTTAAGTTCCTGAGCCCCGCTCCCCATGGAATCGGCTACAACAGCAAGGATTGGGAAACATTCCGTGGGTTGTGAGTGTTATGGCCCCATACTCAATTTCAGAGGTGTTCCCTTTGTTCCCTGTCGAACAAAAGAAACTACAGCGTCGGTATTCATGAAGGGAGAGCGAGCCGTCCAAGATACGGCATTCAAGAACACGAAACTCCATTCGACCAGTCAGTCTCGGACAGACATAGTGCCAGTTTGATGTCGTGTCGTTGGCATGAACAGCTTCGGCTGTAGATACCATTTGACGGCACTGTGAGTACGAGGCCCGACCGAAATCCCGTGTTGCTGTCATCCTTTCAGTAGGCCCATCTCCGCCGCCTCTCACATCCGAGCTAGAAAAAAGTGTGCCCCGCAATCGTCATGACGAGAACAATAGGTGACGAACGGTAAACGATCACTGTGCCACGTGGGGATCGAATGGTGACATATGCTTTGGGTCAACACCAAGAAGTTTCATAGACACCGCTTCCAGCGGGGTTGCTAGACCAGAAGAGAAGAGCTGAGTCCTGCGAACAGAAATGCTGAGATAACAATGACGCTCGGAACCCTTACGGTTGTAAACAGACGCCGCAAAACCATAGCGGGTAGGGAGGAGAGAGCTGTAGCTGGCGAGAACGAGACATGACAACAGCGTATATATAGTAGCCTCAGCTGGAGTGGGTGTGGAGAGACAGAAGGCAGAGAACTGTAGCTGGCGAGAGAGAGATGTAGCAGACAGCACAGTTGCTGCGGTTGGCGGGGATGTTGTTTTCAGTGAGGACAGAGCAGACGAGAGTCGGAGCTGTTGGTTGTAGCGGACCCAGCAGGATTATCCGCAGCCAGAGATGATGAACAGGGAGAGGAAAAGGGAGAGGACGGTTGCTGTGATGAAGTAGGATGTGGTGGCGTCCAGGTGCCCCCGTCACCAGTCATGGTTCGACCGAGAGTGAGAAGTCGGATTTTCGATAACCATTTTTATGAACACGTAATATTGTCAAATTAATGACGTTCCAATTGAAGAGGCCTGGCTCAGCGGGAAATGAGGGGTTCAACGGATGTAGCTGCGGGGGTTTTTGAGGTGTAGAGAACTAGATAATCACCTGTCAGCGTCTCTTGCTTCATCGTTACCATAATGGCGACGGCCGCTCAACCCGCTGTAAGTTTATTTTTGATCGATAAAGATTCATACTGGATATTGATCACTTGTAGACTGTACCCAGCCCGTTTCTTGTCGCCGATCCTAAGTCTGCTCTTTCTATCCCGATTGCTCCTACTGTCAATCCCTATCCTCGCACCAAGCACAATGATTTCGACGAACATGGCCAAGTATACTCTTACTACAGCTACATCATGTCTCCCGGTACCAGCCCGCCCTACAATCACTGTGAACCTACTGTGCCTTCGCTAACCCACCGCAGGCGAGTCCCCCATCCGCGACTACGAACTCATCTACCCTCACAACGACACACTCCGTCTTAATGTCATCCCCGGCCTCAATTTCCTCCCCGATCTCAGCATTGACGTCTTTACGGTTAAAAACACCTCCATCCCACTCATGGGCATCGACATGCCGCCGAAAAAGGCCGGGCTCTGCATGGAGACCAATGTCCATTTCAGCAGGCTGCTCCGCCACATCTCTAATACAATCTAAATCATCTTTTCCAACCAGATCCACCTTTCGGCGCACTGAACAAACACTAATCCTTCTTTCCCTCCCCCAGGCCACTCCTGCTTCCGCGTCTCTGCCTCCAACTTCACGTGGCACGACGTCAAAAACATCTACAACAAGTTTTGCGGCAAGAAGCTCGAAAACGTGTAACACAAAATCACCTTCCATAATGTCGTGCTTGAGATTGGTGGAGGACGCATTATGATCGAAGGGAGCTTGACGGTCGGTGATCATGTGCAGGGGGCGAGGTCGAAGCCGCGGAAAAGGGACTCATGATCGCAACGAGTGGCGCTAAAGCGTTTGCGGAGTTTTTGAAGAAGGCCATTAATATTAGCGAGATTCGCATTGATGCGAGGGCGAGTTTGCTCGGGGGGGTGTTTTGCGATTGTGGTGGTGGGCACGGTCGCGGGCGTCGATATTGATTATAAGGGGAGGTGGAGCCCCAGGGACACGGCGGAGTGGATTGCCGATATGTGTAAAAGGTTGAGGCAGGACATATTGGCGTTTGTGAAGGAGATGGGATACGAGGTGCCGCAGCGGAAGGGGAAGATTATGATGGAGGAAAGAAAGATTAAGGAGGAGTAAATGGCGGGATGGTCCAGGATGTCGAACATAGCTATTCAGATGCACTTTAAAGGTATATGGAGAAGTTTCGAGCAGAATACCACCAAAGTTCCACGTTCACCGTGATGTCCGAATCGCAGCTGTTGACTGTCGACCCCCGAAGCCAAAACTAATCAACACCCAAGATGAACACCACTGCATACCATAATCCACATCATTTCACAAGAATTCAGATCTATTAGGTCACACAAACCCATACAAAGACCCCGAATCCCGCACATGGTCAGCTCATCACCATACTAGCCTACAATCACTAATCCTGACTCGTCGCCCCCAGCCTCATGACCTCCGCTCCCACTTCGCTGGGCTTCCACTCCGCCGCCGCCGCTCCCCATTTCCCCAACTCCGCTTCCGCTCCAGATTATAACCTGCAGTCCTCACACTCTCCGACCCCACATCCTCCCCTCCTCCTCCCCACACCACAACCGTTCGTCTGTGCCAGCGGCGCCAACTCGATTCTATCCATCTCCAGCTTGATCTTATCCTCTTCCGCTATAGCTACAGCGTGCGGTTGAACCAGCTATACGGACGCGGATTTCGGTCTGCAGAACTTCGCGGGGGTCGGTGACGGTGTGAAATACAGTGTTGAGGGTTTGTCCGTCAAAGGAATTTGTCTTCTGATGGGGACATTATGGTTGGTGTAAGTGCCATATTCGACCTTCCTGTTGACAAATGGTTTGTAACGAATGATTTTAGCGATCGCTCAAGCTTTATGTCTTCGACAAGCAAATGGAACAGAACCTCCGCTCGGAGATTCATCGAGCAGAGAAGAGCCTTCGTGATGATATGGCTACGCTTCGATCAGAAATTACGCAAGCCCATACCGATGTTCTCAAACGGCAGCATAACTTGAGCACGGAGCTACTCAGACTGGATTAATCATTCGCCAATTTACAACCACCACATCATAAAAAGTCATGTCCATGTCAGTATTTTGATTGTATACTAGATAATGGAATATGTCCGGGTCAAGAAACCTGTGATAAGGCATGATTGTTCCCAGATCCTGATGCTCTGGCCCAACTGCTACTTCTTATCCTTATCCTTGCCACTCGACTCCCCCATTCTTTCCAGTAAGCTACCGCAAGCCTCAGGCTTCAAGTTGTTGGGGCGGCGTTCACGTGGTGTGGGTGTGGGACGTAACACTGGTATGTCGGATGTAGACACACTGGCTCAGTCCCAGGCACAGGTCCGGCGGGCTCAGGGTCAGGATCAGGTTCAGGATATCATCATGATGAAAATGATTACACATAGTCAGGGTCGGTACACGTGGGCATTCAAGTTGGCTCAAGTGCAGGAGCAATTGAATTGACAGAAGATGCAGTCGCCAAGTATTAATACAGACCCTCCCATCGAGTCGTGTAAGTTCAATTTCAATTTCAAATTTAAATTCAAAGTTTAAGTTCAAGCTTCAAGTTCTACCGGGAGTGGGAGATCGAGGTTGTGGTGCAGAGCGGTCGCAGCAGTGGGGAGACGTAGAGGCGCGCGGCGGCGGACCCGAAAATGGAGATTGAGATGGAAGAGAAGGAGAATATCTAGGGCAGTTCAAAAACAGATGACGCTGCCTGCCACGGTGCCGGAGGTAAAAATATTGACACGAGCTTATGGCCGACAATACCGGCTCATCCAGTTCCCAACATTAATAATTACAGAGAATACACGCATTACAATGAAAATCGCACAAAGACCTGATATGCACTGTTGTCTTTAAAGTTCTTTTCCAGCCAGCTCCATTGCATAGCGGTGTCTTGTCTGTGGCCATGGTCAACTCGTACTGCGTACTGTTGTTGCGGAGACATGCGAGGAACTTTATTCCTTCATGCGTTAGCATGCACTCATCAGAAGGTTCTTCAATACTTACTTATATGTACTGTAATCGAGCATCGCGAGGTGGGTTTTCCATAGTTTGCGAATAACTTTGACCGGATTGCTGGCGTAGTCTCAGCAAGACAGGATGGAATATAATTCCACTGAATCGGTACGATGTTGACTGAATCGTCCGAAGGCCATAATCACCTCCATGACATAAGTCACTCCACCGCGGTGTTTTTTGATGTTGGCTGTTTTACCGACAATAAATCCTGACACATTCATTCGAGCACATGGTTGTGTGTGTTCTGTTGACGAACCTTGGATGACATTTGGAGCAGCAGAGATTTTGCTTTCGGTATCCAACTCGCAGATGTCGATCGATCTGGAAATTGGAGTTCTCCGGATTGATATTCTTTCGGGGTGAGAGCATAAAAGATGGTGTTTCACCCACGACCGGCGAGTGGTTTCGGAACGTGGATATGGCGATATGGCACGGCGTGAGACCCGTTGATACAACAGGTCGAAAAGGTAGATCATCTGTATCGGAAATTGTTGGATAACTGGACGGTTGCGGGAGCCACGCCGAAGGAATAAAGAAGAACTGTTCGCGCACGAGAGCGTCTGTGTAGCGATCTGAAAAAAAACATGCCTTTTCCGGGCAATTTTGTGTTTGCTGAAGCAACAAGGTACGGGACTAGCAGATTTTCTGAGGACTGAAAACAGCGGAACCTCGGTACCAGGATATTCACAGTTTGTTGGAAAAACCGATACCCAATAAAGCCGATACGATGACGGTGTGTGTGATATGGATCATGGTCTAAAGAAGCCGACGGAATAGCTTACATGGACCACATCAGCCTGGGAATCGGATAGTGAGGTTTGGTGGGGATCGAGGAATAGACCCTGCGTGGACCTTTGTGGACAACATGGTTTGTTGGAATCTATCGATACCGAGCGGTTGTCTGGTGACGGGCGAAGAAACAGCTGGCATGGTCTATGTTCCAGCGGGAAACCCTCAAAAGGCCGAATATAGGTGTCTCTTTTCACTGTGTTCTGATCCTGTTGAAGCCTCGCCCATGAGATTCCGGATATTCAAAACCACGACAAGTTGTTTAGATGAGCAGGACCCAAACTCACACAATTGTACGCTCTCGGCGGGCGTCATCATGAGTACTTCCGAACTGGATTGTCAGCCGAGATACGACAAAGTTTGTAACGTAGTAGAATTTGTCGGAGTTGGTGTTGTGTAGCAGCGGGACGAGGAAAGACCGAGGAGGAGAACGAGGTGAGAAGTCAAATTTCACTAAGATCAGAATTGAAAAGTAGCGAGGAGACGTGAGCGAGAACACGATTAAAGGCGCAGAGATAGCGAGTGAGATAAAAGCGAGTGGAATAAAAAACGCATGAAGTGGTGGTGGTGGAACGCAGAGACCAAGTGCGGGGTGATTTTGCGGGCCGAAGGCAGAGTTGGGAAGAATCACAGTGCATCACCCGGGACAGTCCTTCCTCTCGAAGCGACCGGTTTTTCCATCTCGTCCCATGCTTCGGTCATAACATCCTCAACTCTGCATCCGCCGGCCCGCAACTATATACCAGCAACAATGACGCGTCTCCATCTACTTCCTCACATCCTTTGAGTTATCCAACGAGAGTCGCCGCCTGAATCATCGCTGTCCCCGCTGCTTCGTGCTACAAGATCCCTGGTTGCAGAAGTACCAGGTGCTCTATCGGTGCTGTGTTTCGAAACCTCAAAAGAAGTCTACGGACTGGGAGTTCAGCTCCTGTTACCCACGAAGTCCATGACAAAAGCCCCGAGCGGCGAGAGACCATGGCGAAGGTACGAACGGCTACACTTTCGAAATTTCCTGTCACACGAAAAGTGTTGAAGAGTATGTTATCCACCCTCACAGCTTTATATATACGCTTTCTGGCATAGTGTCGACCAGAGTCTGCCTTATCCACAACTTGAAGACGAACTTCTATCATTGTATGGTCCGGCGGCACAAGAACAACACAGCTTTCACACCTAGCAATACCAAAATGTTTCAATCGTTAAAAAAAGACTGTTTACAAGCTTTTTACCACAAGGTGTTGCTGATTCCGAGCCATTCACTTCCTACCGTTTAGATATTAACCATTCCACAAGCCCCAGGCCAGTCACAACGGTTCCGCCGCCGTCGCTTCCGATGCAAGCTTTTCGACTGCATAACTGGTTTTTCCCTCTGTCACCAGTCCCCATTGATTTCCAGCTGGGCATGAATCTTCTCAACTTCCCGAATGTTCAAGATTCTACCCGGTCTTTCCAATAAACTCATCATGGACTATCTTGTTCAACAATATGGTTCCCTGTGCGGGCTATAGCACCAACGAAAACCGAGACCTTAACATATATACCGCCGAACGAGAGACCCCAGCGAGACCGCTCTTGTAAGGTATCTCTTGTCTCTGCGAAACGCTCAACCAAGCCACTCTGTTTCGTGCATCGGCTGCAGCAAGCTTTGCTGTCAATACATTTCGGGGCGAGGCCCAGGAAGTCGAAATTCATGACTCGAGAGCGCTACATGAAGAGTTGCAACGCATGGGTTTATTCCAAGTCTGATCTGGATCACCAGAGGGCGAAGCAGGCTCGACTCCATGAGATATTGTGGATGGAAATGGCATGTAGAGGGCTTAAGCCAGCGGGATTATCTCCCGAGCGCATGTACAACTTAATGTATTATCATATTATAAACCATCCCTACCGGTTTCAGTCTCTAACCTTCCCATCCGTTGTGTCTCCGATTTCTGTTCCTGTGACTCCACCGTGCGGCGTGCGCACCTCCACCGTAACTCCTGCGCACGTTCCCGTCCCACCCTCACCCTAACACCTCCTCTTCCGTCATCCTCACCCCACGAATCGCTACAATCCCGGCCGGTATCTTCCGAACCACCGGTCGGCACATCCCTTTCCTTGTATGTATGATCGACGACAACATCGATGACACGGCAGTCGCGATGATTGCTGCTGGGGGAGGTCAGGCGGGGTGTAAGAACATGCGCAGCTAACTCCAGCGCGGTGCGGTGGGTGCAGCGGTATCACCCTGCATCATCGGCAGCTTCGTGCAAGTCGAGTCGCTTGAGAGCTGAAGTGCTTGGGTAGCGTGGGGTAGAGGAGGAGGGGGAGGAGGGAAGAACGGGGAAGGAGGGAAGGAGGAGGTTGGGGAAGATCAGGGTCTGGAGTGCGGAGGTGAGATTTGTGAGATTTGGTGCTGTGATAAAGGGAAGGAAAAGGATGGGTGAAAATGGGAGGAGGTGAACGTCATGGAGGAGGAGGACAACGACTACTGCTCGGAGAGGAAGAGATGAACATGGCGAGGGCAGAACACCGAGGGGAGAAGGGGCGGAAGAGAAGCTACGTCACCAGCAGGCAACCAGAACCCAGTCCGCGCCGTTGGAGTGAGTTCAAAGTGTTCGTGATCAGTGACGTTGTGATTCCTCGTTTTCTATCCATCACGAGGTTAGAACATCAAGCTGTCGAGGTGTCGAGGTGTCGAGCTAATGAGGGTTTGAGTTAAGGGTGCTGGAGCAAGCGATGGATTGAGTTAGCTACAGTGTGGACTATAACTAGCGAGCTTGAGAGAGCGAGAGCGAGTGCGAGATGCCGGCGGTATCATATTCAGCTTGAGTTGCGTTTCTTATCGTCATGATGCTACAGAGTTCGAGTTCAGAATCGCTTGGTTGCTTATCGTCTTTCCTACCGTTGTGGTCACTGGTAGCTGTCGTCGAGTGAAGGTTCGCGTGCAGTGTGTGCAAAAGCGCGGAGTGGAAAGTCTCGCCTCGCACTCATACTCCAACTGTCAGCTTGATCTTCCTCGTCTGGGTTCGCCTCCCTCCTTGTTACTCCTCTCGCTGTCAGATCTCCCACTGACGGACGAACCCTGCATAATCGTGACCGCATCCCGCATCCTCTCCATCTCCTCCTCCCCCTCCACTCACTTCACTCCCCGCTCAGACATGGACTCCCACGCTTAGTCGCCCGCCCACTCTCTCACGGGCTTTCTCGCTCTCGCCCTCCCCGCAAACCAAACGTGACAATCTGCACCCACATCGAGCGTACATATAGCACCCTGCACGTATGATCACCCGTGCATCTAGCTATCTAGCTTTGCGTTCGCGGTGCCGCTATCGAGCTACCTACTGAGCGGCATCATGATCATGACGGTGATGGAGTTGGAGCTAGAGGTATTGATGAGGTGAAGGATTGGAGCTATCGGGGTCATGAGGGAAGTGAGTGGTGGTGAGTTCTAATTGTTGGTGAGAGACGGGGGGGGGGGGGGGGGGGGGGGGGGGGGGGGGGGGGGGGGGGGGGGGGGGGGGGGGGGGGGGCGGGGAGCTGATTCGCGAGAGGAGAAAAGTGTTAGGGAGTAATATGATAGAGGGAAAGATGGACTCGAGGAGGGCTGAGAGGGGAGCGGGGGAGACTATGAGATAAAGTATGATATAGACTACAGATGAACAGCGGGCGGCGGTGATGGGGAGGACGTGAACTGGGAAGAAACAATGAAGATGCGGAGGCTGATGATATCGCTGATGACACCCCGACCGTGATCGCTGGACCCTCTTCATCCTCCCCAGCTCTCTCGGCCTCGTTCGCTCGCTCGCCTGATTCCGGTTCCGCGTACTAGCCACAGTAGCCCGCTATCCAGCCCCGGCCCCGAGAGTCGAGACGAGTCGGACCGAGATGGCGAAGAACCATCGCGATAGAATTCATCACCACACCAGCCACATGTAGCTCGCTAGCTCTCCATGTACAAACTTTTGTGCAGCGGAAAACCGTTGAAGATCCATCCGATCCCCGGCAGCACGGCAGAATTCGCAACATCATGCCATGCCGTTCGATGTGACATCGATATCGCCAGTTCTTCAACTCTAGTTGCGATTCCCCAGCGAGAATACCAGCAAACTATCGGCGTCTGGCGCGCTGGTCTCGTTCTTCTGCTGGTGTTGGTGGTGACGTCCTCTCGCTCCCAGCAGCGTTGACGGCGATCCCGTGGCTCACGAAGCGTGCGTGAAGTGGGGGGGACTCAACGAACTACACTACAAGCTATCGATTGGAGGGGAGCGTCCCATCTCGAATCTGGACTCACGACGCAACGATCGCAGGTGGAGTTGGTGATGGTGGGGTTGGTTCATAGCTGCCATCAACAGTAATGTGACTGACTACGTACTGTACTTGAGGCCGGAACTGAGGGGTGGTGGGGTGCGTGTGGGAAAAGTAGGAGAAGGTGAGTGATGTGAGTGATGTGAGTGATGTGAGTGGAGGTGTTCCAACTTGCCGTGACAGACGTGACGGACGGGGGTCGAACAACTCACCCACACACACACCCACACACATGGAGGCGGTGGGAGAGATGTGATGCAGTAGAGTCAAACAAATAGCGACGGGAGTTATTGTGGGGTGTGTCTGCCATCGTGATGGGTGCTTGTGGTGTCTGGCGGTCGCGAATCCCGTTCGCACAGTCCGAATCAAATCGAGCGAATCGAGTCGGGTGTCACCACAACAACGCGTTTCCCGTTTCCCATACTTCCAGGGTTTCCCAGGGTTCACCTGGTTCAAACCGAAATCGGGAAGTCCAAACAGCCGTGGTGGTGTATCGCGTTTCATACATCATCGTGAACCCACCACCGGTGTACGAGCACCGTCCGGTATTTACGCGTAAAGTACCAAACGTCCTTCACCACTCCACCCTCACCCAGCTCCAGCTCCCGCTCCAGCTCCATATCATTGCCATCACCTCTCACGTCCTGCTCCCACGCCCCATACAGTGGTATCTACCCTCCCAGTGACTCCCACCTGACCATCACTCCCCAAACCCGCCTAGCACCACCGTCGACGTGGCGGGCATCTGGTGGACATGCCGGATCCAGTGCGTGTCTCCTCTCGTCTCCCCATGCCATGATTGGCCGATTCCGCAACACCGCAATGCTGCAACGCGTCCATGGTGCTGCACACTCGCCCACTGCAGCTCGAGTCGCCCCTAGCTTGAAGGGAAAAAGTTTCAACGGGTGGGTGTTGAGCTGGCAACTGAGGCGGGGGGTGTGGGAGTGTGATAACGCGTGTGGTCTGGGGCGAGCGACGGGGCAGAGATGGTGGAGTGGAGATCGCCCCGACAGAGGTGGGAAGAGGGTGGTGCGGTTTCTGGTGGTGGTGAAAAAGGTGGGAGGAGGACAGGAGATTTGGAGACACTCGCACACACACGAATACACACACACACGAAAGTACAAACCCGGATTGAAGGAGTGGTTAATCTCACGCAGGTATCTCTCCATCTCTCTGCTCTGTGCTATCTCTCCTCTCGTCTCGTCTCCTCTCCTCCCCTTCACATCGCCTCCCACCCGTATCCGCACTGTACTCTCATCACAAACCTCCCCCTCAACCCAACCACCACAATTCCCCCGCCCACGCTCCACGCTGCACTGCACGCAACTCCATCACACCCACCACCTCCCACCTCCCACCTCCCACCTCCCACCGCACCACAGCAGCAACTAAACCCTCCGCAGATCCCACTAGCCCCAGTACCTCACACCTCCACCACCCCCATCTCCTCCCAGCACCTATTTCTCCCCTCGCGTCCTCCCGTCCGCAATCGTGGCCTCCCCTCCACACCGCTGCCCACGCAGCAGCACCACCATGACCTCCATCTTCGTCGGCACTCGGGGCCGCAGCTTGTCTCGTCCAGGAGACCCTCCCTCAAACCCCATCTCACCGCCTCCACCACTCTCCCCAAAATCATCAACAACCTCCGCAGCAACAACAACAATCGACTACCGCCCAATCTCGACGTTAACGGCGACGGCGGCGGGGGGAGCAAAGAAGCAGTGGGACGCGAGAAGCTCGTTGCTGCCGTATATCGACGCTGACCACGCGGAGGGGGGAAGGGGGAGGAGGCAGGGGCAGAGGAGGTCGGGGAGTGGTGCTGCGACGACGGCGGCGGGGAGTACACCAGCGATGGCGACGGCGCAGACACAGGCCTCGGTGAGACAGCACGAGCAGCAGACTCAGCAGCAACACCAGGCGAGCGGCTTTTTCTCGAGTATCTGGGCTCTAGGTACGATCCCCACCGTGTTCTCAACAACAGCCCTCAGAGAAGTCGTTAACGATGTCGGCGTTCTGTACACAGGGTTCTCCCGCGAGCGAAGGGCGTATGCGGTTAGTTCGGGGAGCGAGCAGAGCACTGAAGACGACGGGGTGTTGAGTGAGACTGAAACGGAAGCCGAGACGGAGGGGAGTGATGTCGAGGAAGTGGGGAGGGAAGGAGAGATAGCACCACCACGGACAGGTGAGGAGGAGGTGAAGAAGGAGGCTGTGCAGGTGGTGAGGGAAACACCGGAGATCGAGAGTGACGATGGTCCGATGAAGGTGGTTGATGAACCTGCCCCGACGAAACCCGCAGAAGTCGCGATTCCTGAAGCGATGGAGGCCGTTGAGGAGGCCGCGCTGGATACCGCGAAAACGACGATCGAGACTCCAGCTGAGACTCCAGCCCCGACGACTACGACTACGACTACGACTACGACTCCTCCGACAGTTCAAACTCCGACGACTCCCACTTCCCCTCACGTAACCCTCACCATCCCTGCCCCGCCCGAATCCCCCAAACCCCACCCCATCCGCCGCCCCTCCGTCTCCTCCCACCGCAGCTCCATCCGAAGCTTCCCGCTCGATGAGGTCGCGCGGCTGCACTCGGAGGGCGTGGCGATGCTGGAGCCGGAGGAGCATGTACACGAGAAGACGCCGCAGGAGGAGTATGCAGAGGCGATTGTGGCGAGCATTTTGGACCCGAAGAAGGGCGTGTCGGTGGTTGAGGAGGAGGACGAGGAGGAGGAGGAAGTCAAGGGCAAGGGCAAGGGCGAGGACGAGGAGGTTAAACTCGAGGCTGAGGAAACGAAGCCCGCCGAAATGAAACCCGCAACAAGCGAGGAAACGAAACTCTCGGACCCAAGCGAGCCCACGCCTACTCCCGCCCCCGAGCGTCGCTACACGGCCGAAGAAAAAGGCAAAGCGCGCATGGTCGAGATGGTTGACGGCGGTGTCCAGACCAGCGACCGCGAGTCATCCTCCTCCGACTCCTCCGACTCCGACTCCGAGCCCGAATTCGAAATCGTCCACCCCCCTCCCCCTCCGCCACAACGCTACACCTCCCTCCTCCCACCTCCGGACGCGTCACATCCCGCTGGCCCAACCTCCCCTGCAATCTCGGAACTCACCCCTCCCCCGACTCCCGACCTCCGCCGCCGCCAAAGAGCAAACTCAAATGTGTCCCGCCCGTCGAAAGAGATCTCGAGGACAATGTCGGCCGCGTCGACGCTTGAGCCTGCACCAGTGACCCCACGGAGGAGACCGACGCTGCGGTCGATTGCAACGGATAGCAGGTTGAGTTGGATCGCGGGGAAACATCACGACGGGGGGCTGCAGTTTGATGCCGATGGGAACGCCGTCGACCCGGAACCGCACAGGAAGAAGTCGCTGAGCTTTGTAAATGTTGTCAAGAAAGCGCAAGAGCAGCGGCACCAACAGGATTCCAGCGCGGGCAACGTTCTCGCTGACAGCGACACCATCTCAGTCGCGTCCTCGGCAAAGAAACCACAGAGGCGGAAATCCGTGTTATGGGGGTTGGGGAGGAAACTCGACCACCACGACTCTCACGATGTCGAACACGCCGAGACCCCGACCCCAACCGCGACCACGACCCCGGCGAAGGAGGAGCAGCAGGAGGAGCAGGAGCGCAAACCCCTCTTCCGCCGGCGCCTCACGCAGTCCGGAGAGCGCCCGAAATCAATGTTCATCTCCACCACCTCGACTTCTCCGATCGCGTCTGGTGACGAGCTCTCGCCCTCGCAGCCATCCTCCCCCGTCCAAGACTCTCCCTCCCCGCGGATGCGACGCCGCGGGACTCTGACCGGGTTGGCCGCGAGACCGTTGTCCATGTTCGTATCCGACAAGGAGGCGGCGGAACTCCAGAACGCGGTGGAGGAGGAGGCGAAGAAGGAGCAGGAGGTGCCGGTGCAGAGGGTACGGAGACGCGGGACTATGAGTGGGCTTGCGAGACCTCTGTCGGTGTTTTTGTCGGAGAAGGAGAAGGAGGAGCTGAAGAACGCGGTCGAGAAGGAGAATACAGAGAAGAAATCCGCCGGCGAGGAGGAGGCACCGATGCCCAAACCCCGCCGCCGTGGCACCATGAGCGGGCTTGCGAGACCGCTGTCAATGTTTCTTGATAAAGACAAGGATGCTCATTCCGTTGACTCTTCTGCCCCAACCGCACCATCACCTGAAAAGGATGAGGAGAAGGAGAAGGAGGAGGAGGAGGCGCCGATGCCGAGGCCCAGGAGAAGGGGGACTATGAGTGGTCTGGCGCGCCCTCTCTCCGTCTTCCTCTCGGACAAGGACGCCGCCGACCTCAAGAAAGGCCTCGAAAAGCACGAGAATGCAGAAGAGAAGAAGTCAACCGACGAGGAGGAAGCACCGATGCCGAAACCCCGCCGCCGGCCAACCATGTCCGGTCTCGCGCGCCCGCTGTCAATGTTCCTTGATAAAGACTCCCACCCTGCTCCCTCTGCCACTCCCTCTGCCACTCCCGCCGCCGTCGATGAGAAGCATCACGACGCGGAGGAGCAGGACGAGAAGGATGAGAAGGAGAAGAAACACTTCTTCCGCCGCCGCCCCACCATGTCCGGTCTCGCGCGACCAGTGTCGGGGTTTTTTAACCCAGACTCGGTGCAGGCTCCATCTCCCTCCACCCCCACCACCTCCGCGGCCGTGGATGAGTCCTCGACACCGGCAACCCCGTCAATCGCGGACTCCTCGAACGACAAAGAAAAGGAGAAGAAACCCGGCCTCTTCCGCCGTCGTCCAACAATGAGCGGCATGTCCCGCCCCGTGTCCGGCTTCTTTGGGTCAAAGTCGAATACCGACTCCCCCACGCCCGCTACTCCGGCCGCGGAACCATCAACCCCGCTCACACCCAACGCGCCCTCTCTCGCCGACTCCGCTGATCAGCACCAGCACAAACCGACGGGGCTATTTAGGAGACGGCCAACCATGTCCGGCGCGCGCCCCTCAGCGTCTGGGATTGCACGCCCGAGCACGCCGTCGTCTGCCATCTCTGCGGTTTCGGCGGCGTCTTCTCTCCATCCTGCCTCCTCATCGCAACATCAGGAGGGCGAACCGAAGAGGGGGTTGTTTCGAAGATCGACTACGCTCTCTGCAATGGCGGGGAGGGGCGGTGTTGGGGATGATGGGGATGTGATGGCTGGGAAGCCAGGGTTGGTGAGGAGGGGGACTGAGGGGGGGAAGGAGAAAAAGAGGGGGCTGGGACTGGGGAGGATGGGGGGGTTGATGGGGAAGAAGAAATAGATGGATGAGGATGAGGAGGGAGGAGGGGAGCATGACGCGTATGTGCCAGTGGTTATGGAATGGAGGTTATGAGTTATGTGGGTTACGACTACGCGTTATGATTATGGATTATGGATACGATATGATTGATATGATGGGATGATTGACGGGATATGGACCTGGGCATTTTTTTTGCGCTGTTTTCGCGCTGCGTTGCTATGTTTTCGCGTTTTTGCGTTTTTGTTTTGGATTTGTTTTCATCTTTGGTTTAGCTAGCTAGTTTGTTGACTCGACTCTCGTTTTTTTTTAGCTTTTTGAGATTTCGCGTCTTGCTGTTTGCGATTTGCGATTTGACGTTAAAGATAGCAGTTTGATTTCCATGGGTACTCGAGTTGAACAAGTTGAAGTTGTTGTTGGTGCATGGACTCGATATTATATCATCTCGAGTCTCTCCCAGCAGTGTGTTTGTGTACACCGCGAAGAGGAAATGAATTGGATTGGATTGAAGTGAGCATACTGTTGGTGGCATAGATATCGCACCTACGCTTACCCACCCGCCCACCGGGATCTCGCTAGGTAGCTAGGCGTCAAAGTAAGGGGCAAAAGGAAATAAGACAGGAAATAACAACAACAATCCCGCCACTGCACCTTCTCTCCATAACTTTCCATTGGACAAGAAAGATTACTGGGCGACGCCCAGGAAGAGTGAGGCTGTGCTGGAGCCTGGGAGCTTGGAACGACGACCCACGGTCTGTGCTCCACCATCGCCGCGCGTTCACCTCCGTCACGGAGTGTCACCACCACCGCCCAACCTCCGCTGAACATCACCACGCTGATCGTGCTTCCTTCGTCCGCTCTCACCCGTTCTTCCATCGTCCACAACGCTCGTTCTTCCATCGTCCACAACGCTCGTTCTTCAGCTTCCGCACTGCTTCCAGAGAACTCCCAGAGACTTCCAAGTACTGCTCGACATCACCCGTAAGTCGAAAGTCGAATTCCTGAGACTCGAACGAAACGCGGACTCCCCTCCGTCAATAAGTGCTGCTTGAGCTCCGAGGACGTCGATTTCCCGGAACCTCGAATCCCTGTCGATTTCCCTCTCGAACCTCCCGAGCCCTCAACCTCTGCCGCACCTTCGTTCTCACCCTCCGCCCTCCGCAACCCCAAACCGCCCCAATGCGTCTCCACCTCCTCCCCTTCCTCCTTTCCCTCCTCCTCCCTATTACCACCTCCGCCCAACAAGCCTGCAACTCCTCCCCCACCCTCTGCGCCCGCCCCTACTCCAGTATACTCCACCTGGGCACCCACAACGCTCCCTTCACCCGCAACAGCACCACCTCCTTCTCCTCCGCCGCAAACCAATACTTTACCACCACAGTGCAGCTGGATGCCGGCATTCGCCTACTCCAAGCGCAGGTTCACCTTGAGGGGAGTGACATCCGGCTGTGTCACACCAGCTGCTGGTTGTTTGATGCGGGGACACTGGGGGGCTGGTTGGGGGAGATCAAGACCTGGCTGGAGGGAAATAAAAACGATGTGGTCACGCTGCTGCTCGTGAATCCGGATAGGATTGTGGCGGCGCAGTTGGAGGCGCCGTTTCGTGAAGTTGGGTTGGCGGAGATGGTGTACACTCCTCCCTCCGTGACGTCGTGGGGCTGGCCAACGCTCGGGGAGTTGATAGCGGCGGATAAACGCCTCATCGTCTTCGTCTCCACCTCCATGCCCTCCACCTCCCCCCTCCTCTCCGAGTTCTCCTTCATCTACGAAACAGCCTACGAAAACACATCCCCCCTCAATTTCACTTGTGCTGCGGACCGCGGGACCCCAGGTGATACTTTCCCGCTGATTAATCACTGGGTGTACCAGCAGCCGGCAGCGAACTCCGCGATACAAATTTTCCAGCCGAATGAGACTGCGGCGCGGGTGTTGAATGGCGTCACGGGGGAGGGGAATATGAGGGGGAGGTTGGCCGAGTGTAATGTTACGAGGGGGTTTGTGTTGGTGGATTTTTTTGCGGGGGAGATGGAGGCTATAGATGAGGTTAATGAGGTGGAGACGGTGGTGGGGAGGAAGCAGGTGCCCGAGGTGGAGACGAGGGAGGGGGGGAAGGAGGTGAAGAAGAGTGGGTCGGGGAGAGCAGGGTGGGGGGGATGGGGGATGGTGGAGGCGGTGGTGGTGGCGGGGTTGATGTGGGGGATGTTGTGAAGGGGAGGACGTGGTGAGGCTGTTCGAGTTAGGGCGTGGGTGGAAGTGATAGGGAGTAGGAGACAGGATGGTGAGGATAAGAGATTGTCGAGGAGTCGGTGTTGCGGGGGAGATATGGGAATATTGCATCACATTGCATCGTTATCGTTATATCAGGGTCATCATCATGGGGTTTCTGGGTCTGTATTCCTGCATTTCTTGAAGGCTTCGATTGATCTTGAGTTGAGTTTCTGCATTTTTTGATGATTACAGGGATACCCAGTTTCATCACACATTTCGGTTCCTGGAGCCGAGAGATAAAAGATGAAAGAATTGGGATGTTGGAGTATGGTGGAGCTTGCGGGATAGTATGCAGGATACGTGCGGAAGATGAAAGACTTAGAATGCCATGTGAGGAGGGGAATAGATTTCGTCGCGGAATAAAATACATAAAGATGCGTTTATTTTTGCGCCGTGTGATATATCATGCACATAATTCAAATTCCTGGAGCAGAGAGGTGCGGTAGTGGCTTACTCACGCTATTTCATGGGTGTAGGACCTTTTGATCGTTCAATTGATATCTTGATAAGCTGGTCCTGGTACCCCGTTTTGGCGAGCGATCCAACACAGTGGTGTTCGCAGCAGGCGTCACGTCATACTGATACAATGTCACCAGCACCGCCATATTCGTAGTTTCGATGCTGATCTTCCCGTGAACCACGATATACTCAATATTCAACCTGTTCCAACCGAATGTCGCAGGGTATATGAAAGCATTTGCTCGGTGACTCATCACGGCTTCCCGGACACTACCGTTAGCATGGGCAAATGCCGCATCGTGGGCGTGAGAGAATTGTGGATGGTTGTAACGCGTGGCTGAAAGCATCCACAGGCATCCGCGTCGAGATTTGCCAGTGCGGAGGGATTGATTTATGTAGGCAGTAATATGGTGGACTGAGATTGAGCGTGTTGTGTTGTGAACGGGACACTTTCGGGAGATGTGAACTTTGCAGCCGCAGGGGATATGATGAGATACTCTCCAACAGCCCGTCCGCGATGAGTACTTGATTGCGAGAATTCTACGGACGAAGCGACCTACACGAGCAGGAATTCCAGTACCCCATCCAGTGGTTGTGTCAGTCTCAAACCCACCGAGAAATAGAAATACTGGAGAATGTCGATATAAGGGCCTGTATCTTTCCTTTGTTGTGGGTTTCCTTTCTCTTTCTTCTTCATCCTGGCTTCTTGCGAATACACCTCTTGTCTTGTGAACGTACCATTTCTTGTACTCTTGCTCTTGTCTCTTGTCCTGCCTTAACCTGCCAGCCAGAGCTAAAATAGCTTGCGGCCCCGGACACTTAGTTCTGCCTCCTGAACGCCCTCAACCCGAGCATGTGAAGCTCAAACATCCGCCATACTTCCAAGATATCCTTATGAAAATGCGGTATATGTAACAACCGTTTTGTAACGGGCAAGGGCTGAGGGTTCAGGGAGAAGGCCAGGGACACAGCGGTC
>ML220175.1:58221-76015 GCA_004786065.1 Ascodesmis nigricans | reverse complement strand
GCCGTCACAAAGTGTGAGGATCTCAGCACCTCGAACCTCACGATGACAATTGCCAAGTCTTGTATTTCCTGTTTATCTCATTCCATGACGCCATAATCATGTATTTCCCTGTTTCTATCTTGCATAATGTCAAACATGATATCAGGTGGTTCTGTACCTTGTTTCGTCTTTCAGATGAAGTCGTTACTGACATCATTTTTTCTTTTTCTTCTTTTTCGGCTACGACATCATATGGCAAGTTATCATGTATATAAGAAGCAGGATTAGCCTCTCCTCTCGCTTTTCTCTTAAGCCTGTCATCCACCGTTTTCCCGCACTCGATAGCATCTAGATATGCCGAAGCCCTCACTACAAGACGTAGCCGAGAAGTACGCTATCGACACCTGTTCGAATTTACAAAGTTGACCAGTGAATCGTTTCTCAGATTCTCTTGTGACCAGTCTGTTGTGAACCGACTTGCCATAGCCCTGAGAGCCATTCGCTCGTCAATTCACCCTATCCTCACGGTCCGTCGATACAGCTTAACGCTGTCGTACCCAGCATCGCCGACGTCCATGACACCCTGCTTTTCCTAACCTCTTTGCTGCCTCCTTTGAGCAAGATATACCATTTCTTATCGACAAAAATCTCAGGTTCTTCTGCTGTTACATTGATGATATATTTGGGATATATGTCGGAACGGAAGCTCAACTCAAAACGTTCCTAGTAGAACGTCTGTATGGGCCACTACATATTGAGTGGGAGTATGTTAAAGCAACAGAAGGCATGTCCTTCCTTGATGCCGAATTCTTCTTTTTGGGTGAGCCAGGAGACACCTCTCTTCACACATATCTTTTTCGTAAAAAGCTTAACAAACATGCGTATATTCCATAGTCATCTGCACACCCTGAAACTGTCAAACGGGCTTTTGTTAAAGCAGAATGTACCTGGTGACGAAGGTAAAACCGACGTCGCCTTCTGTACGGCACAGGTGTCAGTAGATAGGGTAGCACTGCCGTGGTATGGTTCTACGGTAGCAACGTCCGTACGTGCTCTCGTAGTTAGAAGCTCGCAAGAGTGTTTCGTAACCTCCTATAACCGTATAAACTGACCGTATATTCATTTCGTAACTAACTCGCGTATATGTGGTGTTCCGTTACTGCTGTTCTTGCGCGTCATGCTAACCATGGTGCGCCCCTTTCTAACCTTACAGCACTCAGCCCTAAACCCTAAGCCCTACAAGACTGCGTTCCTGACTCATCCAGCATCTGCCTCTCTATTCCAGCATCGCCATATGATATCGAGGCGTTAGCCCACGAAAATGGTAAGGCGGGGAACTGGTGAAGAAGTTTGATCCTACCCCTACCCTAACTCAAACCTATCTATCGTTCGGATGGACTTACAACGCTTTAGACTAGCTTCCGGCCAAAGAGTCTGTTATAACAAGCACGTATTGATGTGAAGGTGTTGTGCTCTGATTGATTATGAAAACGTAGAAGTAACAGCCTCTTAACGCGTTAAATACCACTGCTCATGATACTCCATGTGATGCAGATCTGGGAATACACGACAACAAGATGCGTAGGGACAAATGTAATACTTGAAAGAATATTGCCCCAATGGCGTAATGATAATCATGAGAGCTCGCTTAGATGCGGAGATTGGAAAACACTGCACTATAGATACCTGCTTACTCTGCATATTAGGGCAAGCCCTCTATCGTAGAGTTTTCGCTTGTCATAACCACCGTATCACAACCACTCTTGTTAATAAAAGCACTGTAGTTGACCTGTACTGAGGAGTCAACGGTTGACGAAACTAAAGACCGGTACCCCCATCTTTGGTATACCCTCGACTACGTACTCCTCCTCCTCCTCCTCCATCGCGATCTTTCTCTCTATAACCCTAACCCACCATTGTCTCGCAAATGATCAACTGTGATCATCCACATCTCGTTTAGATCTCGCTGCCATCCGCATCCTTGTCTTCTTCCACCATCAGAGCTTGGATTTTCGTCTTCATGACAAGTTTATTTCAACCCCTTCTCGCATCTACCACTCGTTGCAGGCAAGTATCTGCCATTAGTTACAACCGTCGTGGCCCCGGCTAATCTCACTCGTTTCATCATTTTCTTACGCCATCCATATATATCTCCATCTCGATTTCGCCCCATCCCTCTGACACCCTCTTCTCTTCTTCACATCCGACGTATTTTCCAATGCCCTCCAGCGCCTAGAACTCCATCACGCTCCAGACCGCCATCCGCCAAATGCGAGCATGCGTGTGACCACCGCATGACTCGCTCTTCATAACCCTCCCAGTTTCACACGACCACATCATCGCATAACCACCAAGCACTATGCTACTACGCGTACACGCAGCGTTCAAACGTACTCTTCCAAGCACGATATGCGTGGGAGGGGGTATATCGTATATAAGCCAAATGGCGGGCCCAGCTCCGAGCACGACGACGCCGAGCCAGGGGAGAGAGTTCTAGAAGAGAAGACGAGAAGCCGCGAACCCGGATAGGAGACGCCGTAGACGCAGATCAGAAACCTTACACCCGCGATCGCGATCTTCACTTCACGCTGCTCACCGCGGATTCACCTTCACGAGCGTGTTTGTTATTTCCCCCCTGTCACAATGCACTCCCGCCTCCACCCCCTCCTCCCCGTCCTCCTGCTCATCACATTCTTCATCATCGCCGCCCACGCTCACCCATTTAACCCCTTCGACGACATCGGGGCCGGAATAAAAAAAGACTGGGACGATCTGAAGGCCGAAGTCCGCGAAGAGTGGGAGGAGACAAAGCAGGATGTGAGGGAGTTTGGCGAGAAGCTTCCGGATGGTAGGTTCCTATTGCAAACACGGGAGGGTGAGAGATATTGGAGAGGAATGAGGCTGACGAGAGTGGGGGATAGTTGATGTGGATGTGAATGTTAACTGGAACCATTGATTGCGACTAAGGGGAGCGGGATGCTGGATGCGGGATGCTGGAGGATGAGAGAGGGAGGGGAGTGGGATGTGTGCCGAGACGCTGGATCGCCGTGTGGTATTAATGTCGTTGACGCTAAGGTTGTTGAACATGTTGAAGCTTTCCTTAAAGTTGACGTCCAACTCAAGTTGTACATGTTCATTCCCGCATGCTCCGCAGAACCGTGTTGCGACGATGAGATCCATAATCCGTTCTCCCCGCTTACGCGCTTACAAGCTCACCCGTCTACCACCACATCTGGACTGACTGCTCAGACTAGAGAGGATGAATACGCATGGACTTCGGAATTCCTGATGAACTTGATTGTGGGCTGTTTCCGTTGGCCCTAAAACATTGAACATAGCCTCCCGTGTGCTCTCTCTGCGCCCGGCACTTTTCCTCGCTTTTCACCTTCTCTGTAGAAGAAAGATGCCCCGCGGACATGAACTGCGACTGGTGGTGCCAGTGTGGAACACGAGTGGGGCCGAAATTCCATCTCGCGAAGTCAAGTTCAACTTGCCAGGCTGCAGGACATACAGGGCGTCAGTTGCATGGTAGCCTTTATTGGAGGCACTTGTGCAGATACCCAGATGTGTATTTCTGCCCTGGGGCGCAAGATGGAGCATGGTGGTGTTTAGCTTGAGCGAGCCTCATGATGATGTGCCCGTGGTTCCGGGTTACCATCTCGGGGAGGAACTCCCGCAGGAGCTGGAATTGCGCAATAGTGTTGACGTGGAAGGTGAGGTTGAGGTCGTGGATTGTTGTGGTTGTGAGCGGTTTGTCGCGGACGAGGCCGGCGTTGTTGACTGCTCTCGTTAGCGGGGGTTGATTGATGGTGGGATATCACGGGGGAGGGGGAGGGGCGAGTACTTAGGATTGTTGGGTGTCCGACTTCGCGGCGGATTCTTTCGGCAGTGGTGGTGATTGCGGTGGGGTTGCTGAGGTCGCAGCGATAGTAGGTGACGAGTGCTTCGTCTGCGCCATATCAGTCACTCTTTCACCCCTCTCATGTCTGCCCGAGTCGTCGTGACACACCAACATCATACTCCAGCTTCTCCACATCCAGCACAACCACCCTCATCCCCCTCCTCTCCAACTCACGCACAACCAGCCCTCCAAACCCCGTGCGCGTTGCTCCCCCCGTCACCAGCACAATCTCCTTCTCCCAGTCATAGCGATCACGCGCCCAGTTCTGGCGTGTCCAGAAGCTCAGGTACTTATTAACTTGGTAGGCGACACCCGCAAGGAACAACGCTTTGGCGGGTGTTGGTGATGAGGAGACAGCATCCAGGATGTGGGCGACGGAGCGAGAAGCAGGTTGGTGTAGGGCGACCGCAGCAGCTGCGGTTATGAGAGGGTTGAGTGCGACTTTTCCGAGAAGCGAGAGGAGTGCGGTGAGGTGGAGCCCTTCTCGGGGGATGAGGCGGTTGGATGGTGTGATGTCGATTTTGCGTGGGAGCTTGGAGTCGGACATTGCGGGTTGAAGTTGGAGGACTGGGTTAGGGAGGAGTGTGAACTGTAGTTCCGCAGTGTTACCTGTTTTTATTCCGTTTTGGGGTTTGCGGGGTTCGGATGCACTCCAGACATGTAGAACTTGACACGCAGGGTCGGAATCCTTCCGGTGGCGCGTGCTGAGTCAATTTAACTTAACCACTGGCGAAGATCAAGCTTGTTTATATATTCACGTTGATGGTGGTTTCAGTTTCTTCGGTACATACCCCGATTTGCCAACAACAACGCGGGGTGATTAAGCATTGACGGAGGATCCGAGATCGCCTTGATTCAATTCGCTCCCCTTGACCTTGCTCCTCATCCGCATTTTCTCACCTCCCTTCAATCTCCAAAATACGAAGTCGCACTCACTTCTGCAACAAAGGCACCTCCGGCGGTCGCGAACTTAATACTACACCCCGCAACCATCAACGGCCCGTGACACCGGCGTACGCTCACGCCTTGCAGTGTTTGACAATCCCTCAACACCAGCGTGATGAGTCCATCTGGATGCTGGAAACAACGTCGACTCTTCCCCCCAAACCCCCCACAGCACCACGGGAGTGCATCACCCGATATCATCCTCTCCCAAATCTCTCGAGTCGAGCCCAGCTCACTGGATCGCTTTAGTCTCCGTCGAGTCGATGAAGGTGAGCTCAGTGATGAGTCCGGTGGGAGCTTACACCGATTCCCGTCTGTCAACCACGCAACCTGGATATACGAGTGGGCGAACTCGGGTCGGGGTGCATCGCGCACTCTCACTCCCCTTAAGTCCCACAGTCGTAATCTCCGTTCATAGCCAGGACTGGATCACACGTGACGGTGGATAGTGTGTCTCGGGGGGACGTGGAATCTTCCTCGACCCCGTATGGTGCATCCGAGCATGGAGCGGGGGTGCGTCATAGCGCATCACTCTCAGTACCATCATACTAAGCAATGCTTCAAGTTAGTGGACCACCGTCACTTCCAAGTACTCTACAAGATCACTATCAGACTTCAACTTCTCTGACATTTGGGCTTCATTTTTTTTGCTTTCAACAACAAACAGCATCGTATATATAACTATAAGTACACACAGGCGCAACACACTGTATTCCGATTTCCTCGTTCCCGCGGCTGCTCCATCATATCCCCACCACTTGCCTGTTTCCTCTTGTCGGGGTACTGCGTTCGAGTTGCATGTATCGACCCCGATGCTCCCCGTGGCCATCGAGAGCGCGGACCATCCGCGGTCGTCGAGGCGCTCGAAGCATGTTCGCCACTGCTGCAGCGGGTGACTGTCCATGTACCAGTGCTATACCTCAGCTTGTTCACCGCAGGGGGCTTCAATCCCAGCGAGCATCCCTCGGCGGCGCCCAGCGCAATCCACCAATATCCCATCCCCTCTCATTCCAACCCCCCCCCCCTCATACACCCCTAGCATTATAAACCTCATCCTCAAACTCCCTGTAAAACACCCTCACCTCCTCCACAAATCCCACCCTCCTCTTCCCCCTGTTCTCCCTCCCTGTCGTCTCCCTTGTCCCCCTCGCCGCCCTCCCAGAGCCGGAGCCTGAGCATGAGTCTGGGAAAAACCCCGTCCCGGGGGTCCTCGGATGCCATCCCCCCGCAGCCACCCTCCTGTGGTTCGGGGTGTCGCTGTCCGAGTCCCCCTCTGATTCCGACGATTCCGACGACGACGAGGAGGAGTCTGATGAAGAGGGGGAGGAGGAGGGAGAGGGAGATGAGGTGGGGTATGATGATGGGATGGAGAGTCGCAACCCGCCGCGTGAGAGGAGACGGGTGTTGGCTTGGGTGTTTCTCGAGGTCGGTGAGAGCGGGGTGCGGAGGGATGGCAGTGCAGGTGGGAGGGAGAGCGTGGGGAGCTGGAGAGACAACTTTGGTCGCTGTTGACGCCTGGGCTGGTGGAAGTGCGGGGCGACGGGGTAGGAGAAAGTGGAGGCCGACATTGTGGGGATGAGTTGGTGGTGGTGTGGTGTGTGGGCGGGGGTTTGTTGAGGGGGTGGGTGGTGGTTGGTGGTGGTGAGCGTGCTTCAAGCCTTCACTTCAACCGCAGTCAGGGGAGGAGGTTGAGGGTGGTGTTGGTGCGCGGAGGTCGTGGAGATGGAGATGGAGATGACAATGTTGATGATGATGTTACGGTACCCGTGTCGTCGAGCGTGTTATAAAACCGTTTCACTGTAGTCTCCTTGGTCCGCTGTCCGCCGAGCGTGGCTATGTTGCAGCGTTGGGCGTCGAGGCGCTGCAAGGCGACCAACTCCGTCTAATCTTCTTCGCGGCGAGCAGCAATAAGGCGTCCACCCCAACGTCGGTTAGTGCTTCTCGAAAGGCCTCGGTGAAGATGAAGCAGTCTGTCGGTCGTAGGGCAATGTACGATGGGCGATGGGGAGAAACTACCAGAGTTTCCAATTATTATACTAGAGGCGGGTGTATCGGAAGGGATGAGTATTATAGTATTATAGAGGAAGGCGAACCTGTCAGCCGACACAAACAGAGAGGGCGAGCACAGCTCTTGAGACGAGGGAGGAGGAGGAGGAGGAGGAGGAGGAGGAGAGAGTCGTCACTGATGGATGAGGATGAGACACCACGACTGACGAGAGGATGAGGGGGTTTATATCTTAGCCCAGGCTGTATAGCAGGCGCTCTTCCTTCTATCGTTTCTCATCGCACACCACTGTAGAGTAGAGCAGCACAGCGTAGAGTAGAGTAGCGTAGAGTAGAGTAGGATTCCCCGCGATTCTGTCGAGTAGGATTCCCCGCAGTTGGTTCCTCCCTCTCGCAGCTAATTGGTTGTGCCTCTGTTGTTGGTTACAGGGGTTGTCACGCAGTTTCTTGAAATAGCAATATTGTATATTTTCGGCGCGATGGCGTGCATGAGCTGGGCGATCACCACCACACCGAGAGCGATTGACTCGAGAACCAAAATACCAGCGACGACCGACAGGGCAAGTTGCGCGGTCCAATGGGCGAGGGGATATGTTTAGTTCTCGATCTCGGGGTAGCAGAGCATGGTAGGATTACTGGGAGGTTGGGAGAGAGAGGATGTGCTGCGGCGAGTGAGCGGAGGGGAACCAACATCGACCCCGCCCGCCATACAATATCGCTTCATATCGATTATGCACTCTGTCCGCCATTGTCACCAACATTCTATTTCCAGCGCTCATTTTCCAGCCCGTGAGGGGATACCATTTCCAGCACAGCTGCAGTGAAGGCGGTCACGGTCCATCAACTCCATCGACGCGCAGTTTCCATCTATTCTACGTGCGCAGGAGGATCCTTCATGATCACGCCCCCCAACGTCTCAGCCCACGACGGTCAGTCGATGGCAGCACCGGCAGAAAAGCGTATCTCCCACTACATACCATCTCCCATCTCCCGTCCCCGCCCGCTCAAACGCCCATCTGTTCTCATCAATGTCGTGCATCGCATCGCAAGGTTGTTGGTTCCACTGCATTTTTCTGGACACTCGTCCGCTCTTTCGCTCCAACCCCGACGTTACGCAGCAGACTGGAATCCAACACCAACACCAACCGTCCCGTCCTGTTGTACACGGCACACTCGCGAGCCAACATCCCCCAGCTGTCGTGCTCTGCGGTGCGTTCGTGGGTGTAGGCGATACTGCAATCATGGCCGCATGTTCACATAGTACTCACTGCACGTTGCATAGTTATTGAGCGAGGAGGGAGGAGACGGAGGGTTCATCATGATGATTGGGCGTTGCGGCCCACCACGGTTGTTGTGCGCAGGGCCGGGGTCAGAGCACGATGTTCTGCGCAGGACGATGGGAACAACACGACCGTGATGGAGAGATGGCGATGATGCGGAGTACTCAGTGCATATTTCGCTATGTTTAGCACCAACAGACGTTGGACAATGGCGATCAAGAACAAGAACACGATCAGGATCAACCGGAACGGCATTCTGAGGACGCCGAGAGCCCTGAAAGCCCCAGAGGCGATTAACGGGCACATACACGAAGATCCCGGAAAGGAGAGGTGTGGATTATGACTGTCACGGTCGCGCAACTTGAAGAGCGGGCTTCTCTTCTCTTCTCCTCCACTAGGAAAGAACGTGCGCGTGCGCGTGCGCGTGCGCGTGTAACCCTTAATTTCAACACCAACTTCAACGTCATCAAAACCACACCCCGCGCCCCATCGTCCCCCTCCCTCTGACATCCACATCGACTACCCCCCCGTCAATCCCATCATCCCATTAACCCTAGCCATCACTCAACTATCACCCCCAAACTGCACTCAGTTACACCACTCAGAACGGCCTCCGAGCGCTCCGCCAAGTTGCGACGCCAGAAGCCGGACGTGAACTTGTGTCATCGTCTCGTCTCCGAGTCGGCCCACCTCTTGGGGCTGGACATTGCGGCGGGATGACGAGAGTCGGTAGGGTAAAACGGCGCGGCAAGAGTCAAGACGGACACTGCCAGCCACCGTTGTGGATAATGATGACGGCAGTGCAAGATGGAGGTCAAGAGGGAATGGGTACGAGGGAAGAGGAGCACAGGCTCGGATATCACATTCTATCGATCATCGAAGCTTGCGACGTGCGGCGGATGCAGTGTGGCTCTGAGTCCATGATGCGGAAGATGATGGGGAGGAACGTCAAACTGCAGGTCAAGTTTAAATCTATTACATCCATGACATCCATTCTATCCCATCAAGATCCATGCGTCCACACATCACTATCTTCCTCCCCCCCTCCCTTTCCTTCTCTCCCTCTCCTCCTCCACCCTATACACGCCCATCCACACCCCAAACCTCCTCTTCCACCCTCCCCCACAACCTCCCCACATCACTCCACTCCCCCGCTGTCACCGGCACCCGATAATCACTCGCACGGTAGACAAACTCTCTCGGCACGTCCCAATGGGCATCGAACGCGTTTCTCAAGTTTACAACGCCGTTGCCGCGAAGCTTACGGGTTGGGAGAAGAGGGATGACCGATTCCAGGGCAGCGGGAAGCTGGGGAGCGGCGGAGTCGGAGTCGGAACGTTTTTGCAGGCGACCTGGAGATTCACGGAGACGCTGACGGAGCTTTGTGAGTTTCCTCTTCGTGGTGATGGGATTGCCAATCGAGGAAGAAGAAGAAGAAGAAGCAGGAGTAGTGGTAGTATTAGTATCATTCCCGTATTCTCTCCACAACGCATTCGACACGGCCATCTCACCCAGCCACCACAACTCTTCAAACGTCAATACCTGGCTTCCCTCGACCCCGCCGACAATCTGCATTCTCCCATTATTCGGGCGGCCGCCATACGCGACTGTTCTGACCCCGGCGTTCACCATGGCGGACACGAACAGCGTACACGTCGATGAGCACATCCCGTCGCCGAGGACAACGATATTACTTTCGCTCCAGCGCTTCCCGTCTCTGGGGCGGGTGATATTGAACTCCGGGGCATCGAGATTCCATCGCATATAGTTCGTGTACCGATCGCCACGGATGTCGCGGGGCCCATATGCGTCGCGCCAATCCGGGAACGCAGTACCAGCGAGAGATTCCTGAGGCTCGAAACAAAAGGGCGTGCTGATGGCGTAGTCCATTTCCTCTTTTGTCGTGTAGGGATTCTTGCGGAGTTCGGTTATTGTTGATGCGGCGTCCGCGGCGAGGAATTCGGCGGCTGGGTGTGCTCGCATGTTGGTTGCGGCGGAGGGATTTACGTCAGGGAAGAATTGCGCAAAGGTGGAGTATCCGAGTGCGACGTTACCGCCGCCGTTGCCGGAGACGTCGATGATGATGTTGGTTACGTTCTGGCGGTGAAAGGTGTCGAGGGTGTCTATGACAAAGTCGGAGAACTTTGCGGTTTCGTTGAGGGCAAGGAAGGTGTGAATTGCCAGGACCCCCGTGCGCGATGTCGAGGAATCCGTGGTCGGGAGTATGTAGGACGAGAGCATGTTATTGTAGCTTTTCGCGAGTGGGACTGGATACCCGGGGACGCGCTCGGTGACGTTTTCAAAGATCGAAGGTGGCTCTTGGATGGTGGTGGGGTTCTCTTCCTCCTGTTCCGAGAGAGGGACTGTAGATTCAAAGGTGGTGCAATGGTTCTGATAGTATTCGCTCCCCGACGTCGTATTGGTAAAATTTCCGACCACCGTCGCTTTCCAGTTGATGGTCCTCGTCGTGCCATTCTCAAAGCCTATTTCAAAACTCAAAGGCTCAGGAATCAATGTCGAGCTGGTGAAGGCGCCTGTCGTGATCCTGCCGTCTTGTCGGGCTGCAAATAGTGAATTCCACAGTGCATCGGGATCATGAAGGGAGCCTGCATCTTTCTCGACAAAGCGCTCCAGATATTCAAACGCGGGTTCTCCGGCGATGGTGGAAACCGCCGAAACTGGGTTGGTGTTATTCGGCGACCTCGTAATCAGCCCTTTCATGAGTTCCTCGCGGTCCATGAAATCATCTAATTCCGTCACGTTAGCAATTATCACCTCAACAGACATTATTATACTCACTCGCGGCATAAATCTTCCCAAAGCCACCCGTATCGTCCCAAAAATGAACGATCGGGAACTCATGAAAGAATGAAAATGCACCCTCCAAACACGGGCTCTTCCACTTCAAATGTCCATCCCTAACTCTCCTCAACAACCTCCGTATCGCCTCGGCGACCTGATACGTCCCCTCGTACTCCTCAGCCCGCACCTTGGCCTTGATCTCCTCCATGCCGGACGTGATATTCACTGGTTCTCTGTAAAGTCCCGTTTTCGGAGGGTTCGCGGCCCACTCAATCGTCGACTGGAACTGGAGGTACTTTCCGATCTCGTCGAGTTTCACGAGCTCTTCTGTCACGTTGAGTGGAACAGATCGGAGACACTGAGAAGCAAGCGTTGCGTCGATTTCGAGTGCTTTGAGGGCAGTCAGTATCAAGTCCCAACAATCCAGCAAGGGAAAACCCACGTTTGGCTTCATTGTTCGTCACGCTCCACAGCTCCTGAAGTGCATGTATCACCGCACATGGTTCCGTGTTCTCCGTCCGCGGGATCGGCGAGCCCCAACTCGTGGGCGCAGTCTCAACGAGCGCAAAAACAGCAGCAGCCCAAGCGATCGTAGTCTTCATTGAAAGAAAGAATGTTTTGGTCAGGAGGAAACAATCTCCAGAGCTTGCCGCCGGGAAATCATCGTTTATGAGGGCCGGGGCTGGAAGTGAATTACGGAGATCGGAGCGGGAAGGTCCAGTTTCTGGATCGCTGCCGGAGGGTGGAAAGGCGGGTGCCGGATGTCGAGAGCTCAGGGAGTGAGGATTCAAGGACTCGGTTGGTGGTGTTCGGGATCCCGAGGGAATTTCGGCTGGCGGACGCCGCCGAGGGTTTTGGGATCGATTTGGGACGGGTCTGACATGACGCGTGCATCTTTTCTGACGACGGTACAGGTCTAGATCACTGGGGGAAGCTGACAAACTTCATGGATACCGGAGGGTCAGCACGAAGCAAACGATGGATGGAGGTGACGTGGGAAACGCGAAAGTATTGCTTCTTGATGGCTCTCACCTCCTCCAACACTCAACCTCACCCGATTCGAAATAAACACAAAGCCGTCTATTTGTGTGCTCCGATATTCATGGTTTGATTAATCTTTTTGTTGGAAAGCCACACGACAAAGCAGGTTGTCGCTTACATAGCTCCAATCACCACCCACTCGGCTTTCCACACGGTCCCTACAACCTCCGAATCCCCCACGATGCAGCCCAGTCCCAGGTGATATCACACCTCTCTTCCTCTATCTTCACACTGGCTAACTGACAAGCAGGTCTCACCGCCCCCCCCGATCCACCCGCCACGAGTCAATGGACATCTACCGCTCCATCCCCTCCATTCCCCAAGCGCAAACCAGCGTGCCCGGGCTCCACGACATCTCCGAGGCCATGAACGCGCAACTCGGCCAGGTCATGCGCATCATCATCCGCGTCCTTTGCAACTGCGACCTCCATGGCTTCACCCGCGACGAATCCGACGATCTCTTTGAAGACTTTGTGTTATATTCCACCGACGTATACCCTGATGTATCTGATCAAACCCCGGATTCCAGGATCGTTAGTTTCCATGTTTCCATGAAGCTCAAGGGGCTGTGGGCAGAGGGAATGCCTAGTACTCTGCAGGATATTGGAACGTGAGCTGCTGAAGAGAACGAGAATGAGAGACTTGGATACAGCGGGTAATGGAGAAAACGAGCGGGGGATGAGATAAATAACTAGCGAAAAGAAGTGCTAGCGACGGCGAGGGCGAGAGCATGATGTGATCAAGTGGAAAAGTGGTGAAGTGGTGAACAGGAGCAAGAGGATGAGAGGTACAGCAGCAATGAGGAGGAAAACCCTAAAATGCAGTCTTGCGGTGGAACGCAGAACAGCTTGAATACAGTTTGCGCCGTCATCATGATTATTATACAGGAAACAACCGCTTGCACAACTCATTCTAGCACAGGCTCTCTATCAACTCCAATCTGCACAGCCAAAACCCTCAACTCGACAAGTATTATATTCCCCATCCCCGTCTTCCCCGCGTCACTAGGAGTCTTGAACAACCTTTGATCACAGCCTCTCATGCACCCACCTTAAAACAGCCTCCCCAACGTTCTTCAACCCCTCAACCGTGATGCCCTTCAATTCCTCCACTGTAATCCCTTCCTGACGAGCCCCCACAACCGCCGCTCCCGCCAGCGCCGCAGCCACAAGCCCAACCACCATCGGCACCGTGGCCCCCGAGCGTTTCCTCCTCCACACCTTTGTGCGGGGCTGCTTCGCGGGCTGCAAGGTTGGTGTTTCGTTAGTAATTCCGTAACCAAGTAGTACTCCCACACAGAGCAGTGTAGGGGAAGGAGAGGCTGGATGAGAATCCGAAGGGGGGGGAGGGGGGGAAGAACATACACTAAACACCCAATCCCTCTTCCTGACGAACGCACACCGGTACCAGAAATGTGCCTGCGACCAAGGATATGACATTGCATTCCATCCGGATTTCGTCGTGTACCACTACAGCCGTGTCGACGGTTATCAGCGATGCTCTCACGGTCACGGGAAGAAAATCTCCGAGCTCGGGAGAGAGACAGAGCTATCGAAGCCGTGGCCCAGGAATAAACATACCGACCCACACCCCGTCGCCCAAACCGTGTTCCCCAGCGCCTTCTGCAGCCGGCGTACATACGCCTCTTCGGCCTCTTTCTTCACCTCGACGACATCCACACTCCCTCGCAACACGGGCTCAATAACCTTCAACGCATAATCCACGACACTACATCCGAGTCCGTCAGTATCGTTCGGTTTTCTCCCCACCCTAGTCGTGCCCACACTCACTTCTCGATCGCCATAACCGCGCTCGTATGTCCCGTCGCATGATTCGGTCCGAGCACGACAAAGAAATTCGGGAAGCCGTGGTTCACCGCGCAGTTGTAGCTCCCCGGCCCGCCTAGATTGTTGTTCCAATGGTCGCGGATGCTGATGCCGCCGCGGCCGAGGACTTCGAGCCCCGGGAGGAAATCGGGTGTTTTGAAGCCGGTTGCGAGGATGATCAGATCGGTGGGGTAGGAGTTCCCGGAGGCGGTGCGGATGCTGGCAGTTGCGGGGTCTAGGTGGATAGGGTTGTTGGCTGTGTTGATGAGGTCGACGTTGGGGGAGTGGAGGGAGATGAGGTAGCCCGGGTCCATGATTCTCCTCTGTGGGAGTGTCAGATTCCTCACACATCGCCGCGTGCAGTGTGAGAGGAGGTAGACTCACCTTACACCCAATCTCAAACTCGGGGATCAAATCCGCATGATACCGCTCCGGCGCCATCTTCCTCATATATGCCACCACCTCCCTCCGCTTCAACCACCTCGACACCCTCCCCACCACCCCCATGCTCTGAAACCTAATCCCGCACTCCGCGACCACAAACACCAGAAACCTGAGCGCACGCATCGCAAGCGGGATATGCGTCAACACCCAGACCGTCACGGCATTAATCGGAAAATACGGCGCGCGCTGGATGTAGTGTTTACTCCTCGCGAACTGCGTTACCAGGGCAGCGTCGTCGTCGATGATGGCGGGGACGATTTGCGCGGCCGTGCCTGTTGGTGATTCTCCGTCAGCATCAATCACAGATAGCAACATCACGAGTGTTTTATACCCACATCCATTGCCAATCACCGCCACGCGTTTTCCCTTGACTTGTACCGCCGGGTGCCACCGTGCCGAATGCACGACCTCTCCCTGCCACTCTTCCATCCCCGGTATCTCCGGGATATTCGGCGTCACCAGTGCACCGGTACAAGAGAACAAGATCCGACACTCGTGAACCCAGCACTCTCCGGTGTCGACATTCCGCAGAGACACTCTCCATCGCCGCTTCTCCTCCAGCCACTCCGCGCGGATCGCTTCCGCGCGGAAGGTCATCTTCTCGCCCGCGTTGAAGCGCGCGGCGACGGAGTCTTGATACGCCTTGATCTCGCGGGCAGACGGCATCATACACGTCCAGCGCGGATTCTGGGCGAAGGAGTAGGAGTACAGGGCCGAGGGAACGTCGCAGGCCGCGCCTGGGGTGGGTGTCAGTGTGTTTGTTTGGGTCTCCGGGTGGAGGATGTACCAGGATACGAGTTAACCCACCACGTCCCCCCACTATCGGCGTGTCGCTCATAGATATGGATATCCGTAAAATCGTACTCGAGCTGGAGGCGGGAGAGGAGCGCGATACCGGAGAGGCCTGCGCCGATGGCGAGGATCTCGGTGTAGCGGGATGCGGATTGTTGGGGGACCTTCATCACGCCGCTGATGATGATATGATGATGGCGCTGAGTTGAGGTGGAGGTTATCGCTCGAGGAGAGAGAGGTAGATATACAATGCCGTTCTGGGTTTAATCTCGGAGGTGGTCCGACGGGCCGAGAGTTCGCGTCTGGGGTTGGTGCGGGTTAGCGCGGTGTGGGGTATACAGGCTCGGTCGTGAGAGTTACTGTACTCGGATCTCGCTCCGACTGGTCATGGTCGCGCAAGGCAATGGGGTCAGATATGATATGATATGATAGTCATGGTTGTAGACGACGAACCGGATAACGTGTGGTGATTTCGGGAGAGGGAGAACTGGAGATGAAGGCTCGCTTGCAATGCTACCCGTGTCTCTGGCCGGATCCGCGACATCGCTGGCCCGGGTGTGGTGAAGAAGCCACGGAGACGATACACGAGAAGAGAAGCCCTCGAGAACAGAGATACGTGACTCAGCAGCTGAGGAGAGACCACTTCGCTGTCCAGACTGCCCATATGCCATGTCTGTGCTCTCGCTTAACCCTATCATTGCGGAGAATGCCTATTGCGCCTGTGATAGGCAGATGGTCACTTTTTTTCGCCGATGTTGTAAAAAAGGGGAATAGGTAGGAATCAATAGGAAAAGTACATGATGATGATGGTATCCCGCCGGCTGCAGACTCAACCTCAAACTCAGACGAAAACCCAATCGCGGACTCAAACGCAAACTCAGACGCAAGCTAATATACAACCCAAAAAGCTCACCCCAGGGGAGCTGTTTGACACGTCCGGCGCGCCAGGAAGGTAATTTCCATCAGCTTCATAAGCACCATGATCACGGTGACCAACCAACCAACCACCGCCACACTCGGACTCTCATCCACCACAACGCAAGCCGCGAAGAAACGATGCCGGGAAAAACGATAAAACCCCCCACCCTCCCCCGCCCCTACACCCTCAACCCCCTCGTCCTCAGATACACCTGCCTCCTCGCCTCGGCCTCCCTCAAAATCTCAGCACTCAACCTCAAGCTCGGCGCCAGTTGCGCATACCTCTCGACCTCCTCCACGACCCTCCCAAACACACCCTCCATCATCTCCTCCATCGGCAGTATCGCTGCCAGCGGGGGACACATCGTGGCAGCCATCACCAGCAGCGACTGGGACACCATACTCAGTGCGCCCTGCCACAAATACGGGAGGTGTCCCGCGTGGTGCTCCGTGATGTGTTCGAGCTGGCGGAGACACGCGTCGAGGCATTTCCGGCAGTTATCACGGACGACGGTGTCGGCGGCGAGGGCCTCGTTTTCGAGGACGGCGAGGATGTACGGACGGAAGATGATGGTGCGGCAGGCGTAGTACCGTAGCCTCAGAACCGTTTGCACCGGGTTTGGGATTGGGGTGCGGGTATGCGGGAAGCGGATTGGGAGAGGGAGCGAGGAGTACCATTGGTTGAGCTGGAACTCGAGTTCGGCGACGACGGGGGCGAGGGAGGGGATAGAAGTGTCGGTTCCGCGGGAGTAGATCAGGTTGCTGACACGGTTGAGGAGCCGGCGGAGCGCGATTTCCGAGAGGAAGTACCAGAGGTCGTCGCGGATTTCGGGGGAGGGTGGGGGGGAGGTGGTTTCGAAGCCGCCGGGGAGGCCGACGGTGTCTTCGAGTTGGACGAGCCCGGAGTGCGGGAGGTCCATTTCCGCGAGGAGGTCACTATGAAGACGTTAGTGGTGTGTGTGGAGGCGAGAGGATGGGGAGAGACCTTTCGAAGAGGACCGCGTTCCAGTAGACGCGTTCGCAGAGCTCGCGGTCGGGGTTGGGGAGCAGGTCCGGAGGCCCGATCGAGATGATGAGTTGGAGTCTTGTTGCGGCGGCGCTGACCCATGACCAGGCTTCGAGTGGCCGGACGAGGTAGAAGAGATATGCCGCGGCGAGGATCATACATTGTGCGGACGCGATTGTTTGTCTTGTCATCAGCGCGGGGAGCATTCCCCAGGCGACTGAAAAGAACTCCAATCCGGGCGGATCCTCATCCTGGGGAATTCGTGAGATGCTCCCGCGAGTACTCGCACATCCGAGAGCGAGAACAAGCAACACCATACAGCTCTCCGGGCCAGCTCGAAACCCCTGCGAAAGGGCAGTGCTGTAGTATCCCGTCCAGCTGTACGGATTCACACACGCGTACCAGGTGTTGACGCGCTCAAAGTATGCCTGGACATAGACGGCGGAGTTGGAGAGGTCGAGCGAGACATTCTGATCCAGCTGCAACGGTGAGCGGTTAAGCTCAAGCTGTAGGAGATGGTGGGAGCTGTACGGCCGAGAGACGAGCTGCGATATCTTTGGCCAGCGGAGGAGATGCAGTGCGGGTGTTGAGTGGAACTTTGGCATGTGCGAGAAGGTGGTCAACCCCATGGCATGTTGCAGATCAATGCCACTTCCCAACCCGGACGGTGATTTGCTCATATTCCCAGCAGTTGTGGTTGTGGTTGCAGTGCTACCAGCGCTGGACGACAGTTGCGGCGGCATCAACGGCGTCAGCGGTGTATTGGGCATGGACTGATTCCCGAATCCCGTAAGTGCATTGGGCATGGACTGATTCCCGAATCCCGTAAGTGCATTGGGCATGGACTGATTCCCGA